>KZ559596.1:0-101951 GCA_002850765.1 Aspergillus taichungensis
TAGAAAAAAAAAAAAAAAAAGAAAAGAAAAGAAATAATAATATAAAATAATAAAACCAAACAATAAGGGATTAAGATAATAAAAATAATATATGGATTTCTTCCGACTAAGCAGGGAATGCAGCCTTGATCGACCCTGTAAGTGTCCGCAGGAGAAGGCTCAGTAAGGCTCAGTCAAGCCCAGTTGGTGGTTTGAGATCGGAAATAATCAGTGCAAGGATGGCGGTGACCTTGTCCTCAGACTCAGCTGTGAAGTTGTACCACCAGATCGAGTAAGAAGGATGCGTGGAAGCGGTGGATATATAGAGAATCCAACGAGGTCAGAAATGCACAGGGAGAAATGGATGGCACAGGTACTTTTTGAATGCAAGGATATCGGAGACGTAACCACGAGAGGCATAGAAGAGAGACCGAAGAGAAAGAGGGGAGGAAAAGAAAAGGAAAGAGAAGCAGATCGGACACCGTCTTTTTTAGAAGTAGTCTTCAGACGTTGAACAGCATGAAGGGAGTGGAGATCTCACGACGCAGAGGATGCAGGCGGAGGATGGTCACGTTTGATTGATTTCATTTGGAATTTAAGTACACTCCGGGACCAATTGGTGCGTGCGTTCTTTCTTCTACTAATTGAATAGTATAATATAGTATAATATAGTACAATTCTTCTGATCATAATCGTCTCGAGGAATGGATCCACCCAGAAAGAGGGACAACTAACCTAAATTAATGAATCAAATAAATCAAAACCTACGGGCCGAATCTCCCAGATATGCCAAGGTATCAACCCTCGGAACCAAAAGAGAATCGAAAGAGAACCAAAGAGGAAGGAAGAGAGGATGCGGAGTCGAGTCTATAGAAGACGTCCGGGGAACTGCGTCATGGCTATAGAGAAAGGGGTATCAAAAACATCCATGATACCAAAATACCACCAAATACATCAAACAATTAGACCATCGTCTTCTGATTTAGGGGTCAAAGAGAAGAGTCCCAGCGAACTGGAACGATGACAAATACTTTCCCCGACCTCAAGGACGATAGATACAGGAAGAACAAGGCCAAGTGAACCCATGGATGTCCATGTTTGAATCATGATCCACCGGTCCCCCGTTTCGAGAGTTGACTGGAACCCGATCTCTCCCTCACGATTGGCAAGGCTGTTGATTGTTCCTCTTGAGACCGGGTCGGTTTCTCCGGAAGGGGGACTTCCGTATTTTTTTATTCATTAATTAAATTAAATGATTTTGATTGATTTTTCATGTTGTTTTCTGACTTGAACGGGCCATTCTTCATATGCACCGATTCTTCATTCCTGTCATTGATCTTATTGACTTTGATTTTTCAGTCCATTTAATTCTTTTCTTTACATATTTTTCGATCTTTCTCTATTTCCATATCTTGATTATCTTTTGATCATGATGATTTCATCCTGTCAAGTATGTGATGTATAAACCGGAAATCTCCCCTCTGTCAACCCTTTTGGCCGCCGGGGGCTGACGGGTTGACCGACGTAAACCTGCAGGGTTCTTTTTTTTTATTTCATTTCAATTTTTTTCTTATTATTATTTTTCACCATCGTCATCACCGAATGGTTAGTGTACAGGAGGGGTGGGACGTGTTATCCAATCCATGATCATTAATATTAATCTAATCGTCCGTTTCCACCGAGGGGTCTCGACCCAGACGCTTCCCAACGAATGAAGAAATCGTGAGCACATCATCTGTGTCTGTAATCTGTCAAGAATATGGAGGGAGAACGGGCTCCTCCGAAGGGCACGGGTCACATCCGCAGGTGTTAAGATTAGTAGTCCGTATGATTTGTTTGATTTTTTTTTTGTTCGAGTTTATTTAGTTTGGTTGAAGAATCGAATCAGACCACCTCCTTTTTCGCCATCACTTTCCTACCTAGGTGGTTTTACTTAGTGAGTTAGTAGTACCTCTATCCGCAGTCAAATGAAGGCACGGTGCAGCTGTTTGGTACCACCCACATGCCATTCCAGGAGGTTACAGTTGGAGTTGTCAGGTAGCAGACAACATCAGACATCAGACATCCGACATCCCGGGAATGTGCCAACTGCATCATGCGACACTCGGGCTGGTAAACGGGGCAGAAGTGGATAGAGAGAGGAGAGGGGAAAGCACAGGAATTCCCATCCTGAGAGGCGGGGGGGGGGAAACCAACAGCAAGAAGCGGCGTTTATTGGGCGCGGAATGAGAGGTCAGCAAGCCAGCCTGCAGCGATTTTGATTGGTGACCCGAGCTGTCGGGACTCTGTGGCCAATCACGGGGAGGCTCTAACGCGGGTTTAGCTCTTATGGTCTCAGGTTATTACGCAGGGCTTCTTTTCTTTTTTCCTCTGAGGAGGCAGACTGACAGGGAAAAATCTAATCAAAATTTATTATTGGAATATTAATCAAATGATAGACATGATGGGTGACTTTCGGCCGACCTGTTCTCAGTTGATCGAGATCCAACCTAGGCTCGACCTATTTACTACTACTATGTAGGTACTACCTACTTAGGTATGATCCTAACAGACTAAACAGTAGCCTCTCTAGGTTCTCTTTTCAATTCCCGTTATACTCACTCCGAATCCTCAGCGATTCTCACACCTTCGACCGCCGTGAGTACCTAGGTACTTATCCAGCTGATTCGTCGGACTCTCCTGATGGTCGTACTGTGGCTCCGCAGTCTAGATAATAATCTGCAGAAAATGCCAACGCATCTGTGCATCCGCAGTTTGCCTCTGATTAGTATGATTTTAGCCTTTCTTCTGATTTCATCCGTGCCCCCCGTATTCTTGTGCAGCGTCGAGTCAGGACTGAAACTGTCGACGGTCGACTAGCCAGGAGCCTCCAAGAATAGCATCTCAGTCATCTATTATTAATCAATAAATCATAATGAGATTCGATATAGCTGTCAAGGTGACAGACAGTCACGCAAGCATTAATATCAATCCTATACACTCCCATTGTATAATGCAAATGATTATCCCCCTAGTACTACGTAAGTACCTACCTACTACGTAGTAGTCCCCCCACAGGATCAAACCAAGTCAAACAAATAATGCAATCCAAATCGAACTCCAACCCAAATCCTCCCTCGTCGAAGGAATGCCTGAAGAATACTGGAGCAGCACTAGCGCCGTGGGCCTCACTCCTAGCTAAGAACCGTCAAAAAATGGGGGGCGCGGGCGGGCGGGCGGACGGCTGGAATAATCCGTTACCAACACAACTAGAGCCCACGACTGATGGCAGCAGTTCAATCGGGTCTTGGCGGGCGACGATCCGGCACGGACGAATTGGAGCTGAAGAGTCCCCTCTCGGTTTTTTTTTGCCTTCTTTCAACAGAAAACACACCCTGTTAGTGGGGGTATACGTGGATTATGTATGTAATATTGTGGATAGCATAACATAGCATATCATATCATATGCAATCCACGTTGGCATAGCGTACGGGTGTGGAATAGATCTGGTGTGCTCGTATATGTCACCTGTAAGGGGATTCTCGACAGAACAAATGGAACTGGAAAAAAGACCCCGTCAGGCTGAGGATGTGAGTGTGACTGGAGTGTTTGAGAAAGAAAAAAGAAAAAAAGAAAAAAAGAAAGAAAGAAAGAAATGGATGATGGCACAATATCCAGTCGAATCAGAGGCCTCGTCAGAATCTGGACAAGCTGGCCAATCAGTTGGACTGCTTTATTTGTCACACCGGTTGATCCGACTAACAGTAACCGGTTTGAGTTATTCGTTGACATCCAGGCTTAGCACTGGGTACGTGGTAATAAGTGTCTGACTGACGAAGTTATTGAATGATACTTTTTATTATTCTGGTTTAGTTTGATGAAAATTGTTTTTGAGTTTTCAGAGAAAAAAGGGTAGACGAACAAATCATGTTTTACTATACCCGAAGCGAACGTCCTTCGACTCATGGAGGATTCAAAAGACGTGATGATTGGGGGGGAGCTAATCAATAAAATCTTAATAGATAAATAAACGGAGCAGTAATTAGTACCGTCTTAACCAGTTGAGAATGAGTGTACTCCGTACAAGCACCTGACAGTCCTGACAGTGATAACGGCCTTGTCATCTGCATTCGTATCCTGGTTAGGAAAATGTGATTTTTCCACCTATGATCTTGTTTCCCTTCAGTATCGTACGTAGTATTGATTTACATCATACTTGGTGGGAAATGATTTCATATTCGTATAAGAAAGTTTTGATTTGTCGCCTACAGTTCAAACACAACCTAGGTGATGTACATAACTTGTCATGGGAAGATTTCAAGAGTCAAATGTAAATCATTGCTGGTTTCAGTTGTCTCAAACCAGTCAACACCCCTGACCACTCGGCCGCCACTCCTAACCAAAACTAACTGCTTTCGTTAGTTACAAGAGATGGTAGGTTGATCATTCATGCATTAGAGATATGGGGTGCCTCGGGAGGCGATGCCTTTCCCCTGCGAGGGGATTGAACATGGTAAGATAGATGAAGTGGCATTGTGGCAGCGTCGCAGTCGGTTAGGGACATGGGGGGGAATGATTGTCGATAGCTCTGAAATTGCGGCGCAGGAGAGCCTGTGCCAGAATCATAGGGGTCTATTCTCCCAAGCGGGTGAGTCCAGATGAGGATTGGTACTTCATGGTCGAGGGCAAGTTGGTTGGTTCGTGGTGGTTGGTGATTGTATCGCCCCCATGCGTCACGATGTGCATGGCAGACACGATCTCAAGAACAATCCAATCCCTCCGAGGAAATAACACCCGCCTGGCTCCTGAATAGTCAATCCGCGCATAACCTACCATGCTAGACAGATAGACAGGTTGAAAGTGAGCGGCTGGCTGCTGATCGTCCGTTTGCAGATCTCGACATCACCACCTCGGTTTGGAGTTCTCTCATTCGCACCAGTATATTAATGAAATCATCCGTACGACACACACTAGCCGTTCCAGCGACCTCCGTCCGTTAGTTGTCGAACGTTATCGAAGGGCCAGCCCAACCCCTGGTCCGGATGGTGCTCGTCACACGCCGGACCCGCAGCCACTATCGGTCACGTGACGTCGTCGTTGAGCCGGAGTCCTTTGTTCTCCGTGGTGGAGCCCTGGATATAGCCTGGTCCGACGTCTCCATAAGTCGAGCTGCCATTGACGCCTGGGGGCTTGACTCTGACTCGCAGGTGTGTGTCGGGTTTCAACTTCCATTCGTTTGATCTAGACGGGACCGGAGTAACTCGGGGTAAAGAGTGAGATCGAATAACCTACCAAGCGAGAAACCTTTTTTTTTTTTCTATTTCTTTGTTTTACTTTGTGTTTCTTTTCTTTTCGTTTTGTTTCTATTTCTGCTGTGGCGCATCGGCAAAGAAAGAACAAAGAAGTAATAGGCGCCGAGGGGCGAAGGAGACGGGAAGTGGGCATTTTCCAGGAGCCCGTCGAATAGTGAGCTCCTACCCCTTTAGCCTCCTAGCCTCTTAGCATCCACGGTTGCATTCAGACCAGCGAACATGATCCAGACAATCGTCATCATCGGGCGAGAAGACGAAGAAACAGGGCGGGGATGGGTGGAAGGGAGGGGCGCTTGTTGACCAGTCGTTGACTCGACTCCAGTCTTTGAGGCTCAAGATTATACCCCATTTTTGCCGTTTCAGGACCAACCGCTCAGCCAGCCTTGTTCTGCGGAACAGCTAAGAGCTTGCCGCGGTGCTGATGAAAGTCTGTCTGTTCGTCGTCCCCTTCCTCCCGTGGGGACGAGTGGGGGGGAAGGGGGGAACCACCGGTCACCTCAGCTATTCAGGATCCACAGACCGGTCCTTCATCCGACATCCCGAGTGAGGTGAGGCATTGAATGAAAGCAACAGCGATGCACAAGGCTCGGTAGCGAGAAGCTAGCCCACACCTGTACATCACATCCTCCGGTTAGTACGGAGTACTTTTACCTAGTTTACTGGTGTCCCTTAACGTAGTTAACCCCGTTGATCTGGTCGCCGGGTGGTATTCCCCAGTCCCCCGGACTCCACTTCACCGAGGATGGCAGAACGAGGAGACCCACAGACATTACTACACTTGTTCCTTCCTGCTCCTTCGGTCGTACGAAAAACCCTTTCTGATTCAACGGTGGTGTGAGGGATTGAATCCAAGTCTGGCGTTACACGTATGGAGCACGGAGACCGTTGTCAAAGAGGGTGGTCGTATTGATCTGTAATCTGGTGAAACATGACGTATTAATTCCTGGGATTGTATCCCTGGAGATTTGGGTTGGTGTTGCTTCTGATGATGTACAGACAAAGCATGAGCTGGAAACCCAGAGTCCTACGTACTACGTAGGTCTATAAAATCACTACCATACTCGGCAAGGGTCAGTCGTGAGAAAGACCGATAAATGAACGATGGATGAGTGGGTGTTCCCCCCTGATCTGCTGCGTGGTGGCTGAAGCCACCAACCGGCAGGAAGCAATGACCCAACTCATGCCATAGCTTCATTTGATTGATTTAACTTTGTCAGATGAGACGATAGCAATTTGCATTTGAAATGAGGGTTCGACTCGACTCGAGAAAAGGACGGGATCTGCCCGTCCGTCGTCCAGCGATATACAATACTAGCAGTTCCAGCCGACTAGTGATCTCAATTGTAACTCCGTACTTCGTGCCGACGGTTCGAAATAACTATTACCTATCTAGGTACTACCCATGTAATCCTCCTATCTTCAATGATGATAGTGATCATCGTCTGACAATCCTTACGAACCATCCAACAAAACACGGAGAACTCGAAGAAAATCCACCAATGCCCCAATACTTACTTCGTTTCCCCGTCATCAACGATTATCCTGGTAGTGTTTACCAGTGATTATCTTGTTAGGGTTTAGGAGGAAATCTCAAAGCCACAACGGTGCTGTGAGCTGCTCTCATGTAGCACGGTCGATCGTCATGCCCGCCGCCCCTGCGCCCTCTGTACGAGTTCAGTGCCCACCCCGATACCAAAAGGCTCGGGTCAGCTCAGCTGTCATGAATCGGTAAGGGCGTGCTGGTCCCTCGCAGGATGACCTTGTGTCTGTCGGTGAGACTGTGAAACCATCGGTATGTCGCTTATGGAGCTGAATATCTGATATCGAATCTGCCTGTCCTTGCGTCGGTGCGGTCGTGGATACAGAGTACATTGGACATGGGGGACAATACGTGTATGGTAAGATACTCCCTACTTAAATATGAGTATGGAGGATGTAATTGAATTGAATAGAAAAGAAAACGCAAGGCCAATAGGGTTACTTCCACCCCTGTCGGAGGTAATTCTATTTGATCGTTTGACAAAGTGACACATCCAAGTGTCAGTCAACCTGTCAGGCCAACACTAGTTGATTGACCTCTTCATATCGTACTCCGGAGTAGTTCATTGCATCCATTCTTTTGTTGACAGCTTTGTTAATCTTCTTATTCTGATCTCTCAATTTCTGTATAGAGCACACCACTTGTTCTGTATCCGCTCTCATCAGCTTTGACAATCCCTTCACTAGTGATTACATGCTGCAGATAGCTAACTCGCTAGCTCCCAGACACAGCTATCCGACCTTCCCTTCGACACGAACCAGACGCTCTTCCAACCGCAGAAGCAGTCGTCCCATAGCCTCGCGACGCAATCCGAACCTCACCGTCGGCTGACATTACCCTCAGACGAGCTCCCGTCCGAACGGACCCCCCCACGTCGTGGCCAAAGCGCCAGCCCTTTCAATCCTTCAGAAGGCTGAGGAATGCACTCCGGCCAGTTGGTTGGCTCTGATCTGACCCTCTGATCCTGCAGTTGTGGGGAGGGTGACATTCGTCATGGACGGGCAGGCTAACTGGCAATAATGATGATGGTGATTATGACAATGATTATGGGTTGCAACTTGCGGGCCGATCGATGGTTGGCCTGGGGCTCTGGTTGTTTCGCCGCCTACTCGGTGATTACCTCGTTCTTCCCCCTTTGGGGAAATGCCATGGATGACTCGCGTGGGTTATTCCTAGTTTGTATATTCGTGCTATCTATTTGTCTTTTTCTTTGAGAGCCTGACGATTTGTTGGATCCTTCGAGGATAGTATCAGGCTGATTCGGACTCGAATTTGCATGATGGAACGGAGTAGATGGAGGACAGGACGATTGGTTCAGGGGTAGCACGGCAGATGGAGGAGGATTATCCTCGTAGTCGAACGTTGAAGAGTCTTAGTGAGTATCTTGGAACGAGACGCTGTGGTCTAGGCCAATTCATTAATTATCCACTCCGTTATCCCATCAGGGTTTCAAATCGCCTTTCGATTCTTTTTCCATTTCATTTCGTTTTATTTGATTTTTCTTTCAAGTTTTCGCCCCCAAATTATATCGGTCCTTTTACCTTTTCATGACAATTAATTAATTTCATCGTTCTTTGTATTATTCCATTTGATTACTCTTCCTATTCTATTATATTAATTTTATCAATTTACCCTCCTCATCTCTCGACCACAAAGCCACACGTGGAACAAAGCCAGTCAGGCTCATTTCCCTCCTCGGTAGGGAATACTAGGGTGTCTATCTCGGAGATCAGTCCATTCTGAGAACCTTCGTTCAACTGCGCCGCATGGTGCATTCGCATTCATCCATGCCTCTCACAAATCACCGCAGGTCCAACTAAGCGCCGCCCCTGGAGAGAGCGAGCCTCAGAGCAGTTAGGGTGAGGGATTATCCCATCACGCAAAAAGCCAGCGATCAATCCAGAAATCTATCTCCTTCCGGATGAAGTCATCAACCCTAACTTTCATGGGTCCCATTGCCACAGATACACTATAGTTTAGTCAGTCAGTCACGGCGGGGGAGACATAAGGACGAGAGGAGAAAAATAAAATTAAATCAAGAAAAGACAAACACACTAGAGCAACGAGCCCGGCCCCTCCTCCACTTCTCTGTCGGCCTCATGATGGCCGGACCCGCGTTGCGTCCAATCATGGTGTGCGGCGATCCCTCAGGATTGGCATTTTGTCTACCGGGTTGGGTGCGGCACAGTCGTGCTGTGCTCCTGACAAGGCTCTGGGATGTTGCATTCTGCTCAGAGGACGGAGTAGCTTAGGATACCAGAGTAATGATTTTTTGATGTTTAGAAAAAAAAAAATCAATAATGCTGAATAGGTCTAGCGTTGCAATGATTATGTTTTGGTATTGTGATGGGTTGGGAGCCTCGGGATTTGGTACGTGCCATGCACGACATGATGGGGTTGATTGAGGGGATACCTATCATTATTGGACGGATCGTACGAAATGCTGACGGGTAAAAATAGATAGAGATGGGAAAGGAATAAAAGTCGAGACGAGGGGCAAGGGGAAAATAAAAAAAAATCATAAGGTAAATAAAAATAAATATTAAAATATACACGCGTCTCTTCAGGCCGTTCGATCGACAAAAGCATCGGCAAGCGACGAAAGTCAGTCCGTGAGATTCGATTCTGCTGCCTCAACCTAGTTGGGCCAAGACTAGACGGGAAAGAGGTTAGTGGATTTGACCCCGGTCTAGTTTGCTCTAGCGGGGTTTGGGTTTTGCTTTTGCTCTCGTTCGCGGCTCCGCTTGTCTTTCTGTCATCTTACTGCCCACTCCGGAGTAGTTAGTAGGGAGGTAGTAGGTACATTGTACACTGTTCTAGAGGGCAACAATCCATTGATGTCCGTTATCTACTGGGGTGATATACTGGGTTGATACACTGTTGAACCCCAACCTCCACTCTCCTATCTTGACTCGACACGTGCCCTTGTCCATCCCGTGAGGGGTTTCGTTCTGCCGCTGCACACCTCAGCTGGACCGACTAATGCCCAACTATCACACCCTACCCAGACTGTCGGGTCCATGGTGGTATTTATCACGGGGTGACAGCGCCGAATCGCACCGCCGAATCGCACCGCCGAATCGCACCGACTCGGTTGAGGCAACCGTGTTCTTTCTTTTTTTCTTCTTTCTTTTCTTCTTTTGTTTTTCTTTCCTTTCTTTTTCTTTTTGTGGTGTAATCAATATAATCAAATAGTTAGTAATATCTTCGTGTTCACAAGTGAAAGGATCCCGACACAAAATGCCAATCCAAAGTAAGCAATATCCGAACCGTGACACGCCAAGCCCTAACCTTCCTTTTCCCCACCCCTCCCTCCTCTTCCCCCCCCCCTCCACCCAACCCAAATATTTCCACCTGCAACCTCAACTCGCCGGTCGGTCGTCCAAGTGGATGTCTTCAGCTTGTTTTCACTCGGTTGGCCCCTCTTCGGATAGAGGGGGCGGCGATCTCCAGGATTGGCAGGAGATCTTGTGTTGTTACTGTTAGTCATGGGGGACTTATGTTAATTTACTAGGGGGGGGAAGAAGCGTAATCGGTCACTATTAACTCACCGTTGAGGAAAGATAGACTAGCTTGGTGTGAAGAGTTCGTTCGGTAGTGTATCTTATTTCGGAGTTACGGAATAGTTTCTGTCAGGTTTCGGTCCAGAAAGGATTGGGAAGTAGTCAGTTTGTCAGGTCGGGGAAGTCACATATCGAGGTTGGTTTCTTTCTTTGCCTCGCTTCCCTTCTACTTTCTATACATTATTCTATCTTATATACATCATTCTATTCTGTACCAGATATGAAGGCAAATAGCCAGCTGGCAAGTCGAGCAAACCAAACCGAACCAGGCTTCAGAATAGCAGACCTTCCAACTAGTGCACGCTACACATGCTTCCTGACTCCCTGTTCAAAGTTCCTTTGTTTCATCCCACTAACTAGACCAACTTATGATCGTTCCGTTCTGCCTCAGCTAGGAAGGTGGTGGTGACCCACCGACCCAGACTTCTTCCTCGGAGTAGCCGATTCTGACTTTTCTGTTGACATATTCTCATGATGTATAAGGAGCTAGTAGAAGTACTTTAAGTTGTGGTCATAATCTACGACACTTTGTTGATGAATGGGTTGGGTGTGAGTCTGAGTAGATGGATGTCATGACGTCCTCATCAAGACTGTTAGATAGAGAACAGATAATAGATAGATACGGAGAAAAGAACGGAGATAAGAAAGTTCGCTGAATCCTAACCATCTCTAGGTTCACGTTCTTCATGTGTATTTAGCCATTAAATTAACTATGTACTTTATTAGTGACATGGTTCGCTTACCTCCTACTCACTTTCCCTCCTAGTACTATACTCTACTATAGGTACTCCTCCTTCCCCGCTTGTGCGGTTGGTTAGTTGGTTGGCCTGGACCTGGCTCGGCTGGGGGCCGTGCTCGCTGTTTGTCTGTTCGTTTAATCAACTGTTGGTTGTTTGCTGCTTGTCGTTGGTAGGCAGGTAAGGTACGAGGTACGTCGTAAAGCCTGGGATTGTCTTGTCTTTGAATGGATTGTTTAGATTAGTTGGTTATACTATATTGTATTATTGTTTGATTTGAGTCGAGTCTGTCTAGGTACGGAGTACATACCTGGAAAATAACTCGTTTTACATTCTCTCTCTCTCTTACAGGGAAATAGGTGGGAGGATGATCATGCTAGGTAGGTAGGTTGGTAGATTGACGGTTGACCTGCGGTGTTCAAACTCTCTTTTTTATTATTTTATTTTACTTTTGATTCTTCCCCCCTTGAAGACTCAAGCTGGATTTCTTTTTTCTCGCCTACATCCTACTAAGTAATAAAGGGTAGGTAGCCGCGAGGTCTGCATAAATTCATCAATCAATGGCATGATGATGTGGTGCATTAATCAGCGGTGGTACAAAGGGACTGTATTTTATTGTTTGGTATTGTATGAGACGATAGATACATACGAGTGTATGTATGTAATGATGTATATTTCACCATATGTTACAGTGCTAATTACATCTAGCAGGAGAGGTAAGACAACCACGATATCGCATATTAGACAAGAAATTAGCCAGTAGCATCAAATACAGGTAGGAAATAAATAGAGATCGAAGTGGTAAGTGTAACTATAGTTGATCCCTCGAACCATCCTCACCTCAGCCTAGCTATATACTACGCCAACTACGTACCCTCGTGTCACTAAGCTATCCAGACCCCTCATGCAGTCCACGGTTGGGTATATCACTTAGGATATAGTACGCTGTTGACTGTACATCATGGCTAAGTTAGTTGTACCTGTGTACCTCCTCTGCCATATTTCCCTGGTTTGTGTCCCGAGGAGATACTGGCTAGGCAGGGATGTAGCTGTCCTGTCTTGTCTTTGTGAGGGTGCCGGCAGTTGAGTCTGCCTTGTTTGCCGTTAAGATGACGGCGGTGGTGCCTGTATGTATGTGGCTTTGGCGGTGTTGGGGTGGTTGGATTGGATGGGGATGTATGGATCGGTTGAATTTAGGTTGAGGGTGTTGTGCGGGGTGGATGGATTGGTGGCTTTTTGTGCAGCTTTTTGAGGGCTGATTCTTTGGCTTGCTGTGTGATATTTGGCTTTGCGTTGGGTGGTAGGTAAGGAGGTAAGCAGATGACCTACGGTTGGGATTGGAGGTAGGATTAGGAGGGAAGATTGGAGGTAGGTGTGGGAGAATATAATCGGGAGATACTTTGTGCTTGCTGACTTCCTAACTACCTAGTTATGGGAATGGTCTGTGTACAATTTCTTCTTTCCTTTCTCTTCTTACTATCCCGGTTATTCTCCGATTTCCGATTATTTCCCTGACAAAGTGTACTCTGATGTTGATCAACTACCCCAGATACAATGCTCGTACGTTCTGGATCGTCTTCATCTAACGTGTTATCGTGATGAGATACCGTGATCAGTCGGCATGGTAGCCAGTAGCAAGCTCGCAGCTTCAGCTCGTGTCAGCTGTGTGCAGGTAATGTGGAGGAGGATAGATACTCACGGATCAGTTCCATACCGGATATTGCAATGCTCCCAGTCAGCGTCGCGGACCAGCATCTTGTGAAAATGCACCGCGTTCTCAATACTACAAAAGCGGAAGATCACATTGCGAGGCTGGCTCGTTGTTAATTGCGTTCCACTATTCAATGGAGGGGGAAAGGCTTACAGTCTCCGGCACATAGGTATCGAGGATCTTCTCCACTTTGCGATTGCCCGTCTTTGCGAGATTGTAGAGCTGTTCCATCGTCACGTCCATGTTGGCCCCCACGACGCGGACGACGCGGGAGGATCCCACGGAGAGATTGTACGCCAGCGCGGAGCTGACGACGTCGACTTCGTGGCCCATTTCCACGAACGCGGTCCACTTGTTCTCGAGGTCTATCCCATTGGGGTATTTCTTGTAGAAGGCGTCGCAGGCTTCATGGTCGCAGAACAGGATGTGAGCTTTGCCAGTGGGAGTCACGTACACGCTCTCGACGATGCCTCCGTGGATCAAGGAAAGGACCTTGTTGGTGGTGCGCCAGCCAGAGGGAAGTCCGGTGAGGATAACACGGCGCACACGAGATGCTACGGAAGGAGAAAAAGTCATGTCAGTATTTCTCTAGTAACTGAAAGGGGTAGAAGCTGACCCACCGGGCTTCGAACGCTCTTCGGGCTGGCCCCAGGTCTTGAAGGTGATCTGTTGCTCACGGTCTTCCTCGCGGTCCTCGGGGGAGTCCAGCGGAGCGCCAAAGGCAGGGGATCTGGCCGCGGGGGATCCAAAGGAGATGGCGTCGCGAGCCGCCGCCGCAGGATCAGCGTCGTTGACGGACAGCTTGTCGTCGATCTTCGAGTGAACGCCGTTTCCCCACTCATCGGAAGGGGTGGTGACTTCTGGATTGGCTGTATCAGTTAGTTGTTCCTTTCGCTTGGTTGGGTCTAGAAGGGTTATCTCACCGGTGGTAACACGATCGTGTCCAGCAGGCTCATCAAAAGGCGTGATCACTTCGCGAACGGCTGTATCGATTAGTCCTCATTTTGGTTGATCGATCAAAGTAGGAGGGTGACTCACAGGTGCCATGATCGTCTCCAGCAAGATCAGACACGGATTCAGCCTTGTTGTCCTGTCTGATAGACGCGGCTGAGGTGTACGCTGGGAAGGTTTCCTGGAGTTTACGTGCGGCAGCCATGAAACCAGCGGCATCGTCTACATCGGCCACGGGGTACTCTTTATCAGACTCAGGGGAGGTGGAACCCATCTTGGTGGTCTAGTCTGGGTTAGACGATGACAAGGGATGGGGGAAGGTAAGGGTGGGTGTGAAAGAGGCAGAGTGTGAAAGAGGAGAGAGGTGTGAGAGTGTGAGAGGGATGTTTTGGAAGATAGGTGAGTTGTTGTGCCTTGATGTCTTGGAGAGGAAATGACGCCGAGAAACACACACGGGAAGACTTTAAGAAAGAGAGAGAAATGAGAAGATTAGACTCGCCTGAGACAGACTGGTAATGAATTCACAGTTGGATAACTTCGGAGCATGAAGACTTTCCTCCAGACCAGCAAAGATTACCTTGTCCAGGACATCTTCAATGGAGTTGATAATGATCCCAGAGATTCTTTTGATAGAGTCCATATTGTGGTTGGGAATATGGATCGAGTCAACCATTTTAAGATCTTAGATCATTTCGTATACTTAGATCCTGCTGTATACGATTGAATTATGTGGGAACAGACAGAAGAAAGCAGTGGTGTGATGTAGATGTCCTGATCACATTTTTAAATGGGAAACATGTGTCAGAAACCCTAGTGATGTTAATATATTCACTGTCAGTGGTTGAATACTCTGGTTATTTTATATGTACCAACAATAGAGCTCAAAGAAAAAATGATATAGCCTTCTATACCTGACTTAAATATATCATAGATCACGCAACCAAGGCGCCCAGCCATGTCTCACATCGTACTATATAATGACACTCAAACCCCTCACTAGACATCTCCACTTTTACACGTTTCCTTCCACTCCTACCAACCCATCCGTCCAACAGCCATGTCCAAATTCCACTACGCAAACTCATCCGACCCCGTCCCCAGCAACGACGATGGCAACCTTCCACCCCAGTTCACCGTAACAGTCCCCTCCAAAACCGACATCTGGACCAAACCCCCAACCACAACCCGCTTCAACGCCCCCATTCTCTACCAGGCCATCCCCGTATCCTCCTTCCAGCGCGCGCGTGTCAGCTTCTCCGCCAACTGGGAACGCCAGTATGACCAAGGCGGACTCATCTTCGTGCTGAACGGCGCAGACGGCTCCCGCAAGTGGATCAAGACCGGCATCGAGCTGCTCGACGGTCAGCCCCGTCTCAGTACCGTTACTTGTGACCGCGCCGCGGATTGGAGTCTTGTGTCTGTCCCTGCGGGCGTTCGGGGCGCTACCCTTGAGGCGGTCCGCGCGAAGGATGACTCGCTCTGGGTTTATCTTGTTGGGGACGGGGGGCAGAGGACGCCGCTCCGGGAGGTGACGTGGGCGCTGGAGACGGGCGTTGGGGATCTGTGGGTGGGTGTATATGGGGCGAAACCGTCTGCTGAGGGGGGTGATTTGGTGGTCAGTTTTGCGGACTTTGTTCTGGATTTGGTGTAGGATTTGATTGTTCTTTAACGCGGCGGTGTTCTTTCGTCTGCCGTTGTCTATGAAAGGTTTGTTTGTTGGTGCATTGGCTTGGGTGGAGGTGTGGGAGAGTCAGTATGAGAAGAGCCAATAGAGTCTGTCAAGAGAGAAACCTAGAGTTATTTTCTTTAATAGGCTCAATCAACCCGCAGTGTGGATGAAATGTATAGTTCCTTTTCTAGATGACGCATTGTACCCCAATTCTCCCAGTCTGTGTTGATAGCTAGAAACAACCATCGCCCAAAAGCCTTATAAGACGTGTCGTGGTCTTCACGGACGTCGAGACCAGACAAGTGTCCAATAGTAGGCATCGATGTTGTTGAAGCAGACACTATCAAATCCTTGAACCAGGATATTTCTTTCCCGAGCAAATCCCTGCTCAGAATAATGCTGGGAGATGGATAACGGAGGAATGTGTACTTAGAAAGTGCAGTTTGAGCCAAGAATAGCAATCGTCCCAGCTAGCGAGAAGTTACCACACCTGTATCAACTCGCGTAAACAGGTGTCGTTGCATGCTTGACATTCGCCGTATATATTGTGTTGGGGATGCCCGTCAGATCAAGCCCTATGTCATCTGAGATAAATTTTGGTGGTAGTATCTGACATTTGTTATAAATCTACGAGTCAAATTGTGGGGTCTATGTCTCCTGGTGGGTGAAGAAGTTGCTGCTCCTTTTATGTTTTGTGTTGGATGGGAAGAGTTATCAGAGATTGATAGAGTAGCCATTAGAGAGCGGGGTATTTTGCAATATTCTTCATGTGCTAGAATTGTGAAAGCAGTCTTTTCGGTTGGCCTGGCGCATTATACTGAACTGACGATGATGCGTTTGGAAGACCGATAAATTTATGCCATTTCATATTAGCAGTTAATACAGCGTACACAACAATGACAAGTTCATTTATGGTAAGTAGAGAATGGGGTTGAACCTGGCATTGAACCTGGCAAAGAACGCGGTTACCGGCTCAGATGTATATATGACGCACGGCTGGTAGTACAGCGCAGGTCCCGACAAGAGATGTTGTCCTACTCTATTCAACAGACGAGATGGCGCCGCATTGTTGTGGCATGGATGCAGCTTGTGGTACGTCTTGATTGTCGGGGACCGGAATCAGAAAAAGAAAAGCAAAGAACAGAACAGAAAATGCAGACTGATCGGCGCTCCTTCAAGTCCCGAGACATCCATCCTGAAACGCCACAAGAGAACAGAAAGTGACCAACCCCACCTGGGATTGAACTGTCTGACCCCGATAGCCCCGGTGTTGCAGCGCTAGTGTCAATGGAACACGGGATATGAACAGGTTCATCTATATCTCCCGAATCCAGTGGGAAGTCCAACCACTGTCGCACTGACGGATTCAAATCACATGGCTGGCGGAAGGGAATGTAGATGCATCTGGTGAGTATGGTCAGTCGTACATGTCCTACTATCTGGCATAAGATTCCCTTCCTACCTTTGAACTTCAGACTTCAGACTTGGGAGTTAGTATACTTCAAGTGGAGAAGACTAGTCCTCGATTGGTCATGGGCTGATCGGCCTGATGGAACTCCTTTCCACGCGGTTTTCGCGGTTGAATGATTAATCTATGGGGGGTTTCATAGCTCGTATTGTATAAGACTTTTCTTCTGTCCTTCTTTTCCTCTTCTGATTCATTGGTAGTGTTTTGATTTGATTATGAACATATTTGTAGAATCAACAGGTGTGGGAAAGATAACGAATGCATGATCTTATCATATCTGATCCAGCCGAAACCCGTAACTAAACCATTCCCGGCTTTGCCACTCCGGGTAAACTTCTCCTCCCCACCTTTTCTCTTCCTCTCACTTTCTCTCCTCACGTCACTTCTTCTGCTTTTTATTTTTCTTCCCCTCTGTGCAGATTGCCTCCCCTTCCTCTGTCAACTCCTTCATTGGTACATGTCAACGAGCGCTCAGAGGACCGCTTCTATCCTTCATTTCCCCGTCATTCTCAACCCCACCTATTCTCCGACAGGTCGCCCATGACCTCACATGCACCATACCAGCCTTGATTACGTGTATCTCAACTGATCAACTCCAAACGCAAGGATCACGCTCCATGAGTCACTTCGTCTTCCTAGATGAAGGCTCTCCAATATCTCAATCCCACTATCGACTCGCTCAGCAAATAGTGTCCCCATCAGCCTCCCATCCTGGTGGTGCCATACCCTGGCCTCGGGCCTCAAGCCCATAGGCTGATCCCGCTTTCCCTCCCACGTCGACGTGCATAAGTGTCGCCTGTCGATCGTGTCGGCGGGCCCCCTCCCTCCGATTGTGATTCATACCACTCCATTCTTCTGCAGTGGAAGTTCTTTAATGTGCTGCGCTTTCCCCCCCGGTACTCCGTACATTAGATATTATCGATCGCTGGATCCACCCCTCTCCGAAGGTTACCTAACTCATATGTCTCTGGTACCCGACGCCTGACGTCTCATCTACGCTTGCGCTTCTTCAGCTGGGCCGCTGGCTCCTCCCCTTTGATTTGAGAAAAACACGCCACTTCCACCAATCCCCGATTTTGATCCCTGGTTCTTTTCTACGCTGGTTGATTTGGCGCCGATCCCCGCGTGGTTACTTTGCGTCTTTTTCGTCGCGGTGGGTCTGTCCATCTGGCTAGATCTCACGCACCCAGCGGCTTTATAAAACAATACGCCTCCCTCTGTCCGCGCTCCAAATTCGGCTGGCCCTATCGTGACGCTTGATGCGTGGTGTTTGGACTGGTTTCCTCGGACGGCTACTACCATAACCCTCGCGTGTCTCCCTACGATCCGATTACGATCTCTCGAACCTCGCTCTTGATAGATGGACCGTGCTCGCCCTGCTTTCGACCGTCGAAACCTGTCCTTGACACGTGTGGCCCTGTCGCAATGCCCCAAATTGATGTCCGATCGGGACCCTCGTATGGAACACTCGACCCGGACCCCATGGAACAATGCACGGAGGATGAAGGCGACCATCTCCTGCGCCAGGGGTATGAGACCGATGGCCATGCCAGCGACTCGACCTCGGAGGACTCGATCCAGGAGGGCGTCCGGAAGATCGAAGCCATCAATTTGACGTGGACCACGAAGTCCTTGATTATAGCATACATTAGGTGTGTTCCCTCTTCCGTCACATGCCGAGGTCACAATTGACCTGTTTCCCAGCATCTTTCTCATGGCGTTCTGTACATCGTTGGAGAGCCAAACGACCATTTCCCTTTCGGCCTATGCCACCAGCGCGTTCAGCAAGCATTCCTTGATTTCCACCGTTATGGTCATTCAGAATGTGGTCTTGGGTAGGTTAAGCCCGCTCGTGGTTGTCCGGTGGTTTTACCCTCTGAGTCCGCTAATCCTCTCCAGCTGTGGTCAAACCCCCCATGGCCAAGATCGCCGACGTCTTCGGTCGCTTCGAAGCATTCTGCGTGAGCATCTTGATCTATGTCCTTGGGTACATCCAGATGGCCGCCTCGAACAACGTCCAGACTTATGCGTCGGCCCAAATCTTCTATTCGGCCGGCTCCACCGGCCTGCAGATTCTCCAGCAGGTGTTCATCGCCGACAGCAGCAGTCTCTTGAACCGTGCGCTCTTCGCCCTGTTGCCCGAACTACCCTTCCTCGTCACCGTCTGGATCGGGCCGTCGATTGCGGACTCGGTGCTCCACAACCTCTCGTGGCGGTGGGGCTACGGCATGTGGTCGGTGATCCTGCCGGCGTCATTTCTGCCCCTAGCCCTTTCGTTGCTGCTGAACCAACGAAAGGCCCGCCGCCTGAACCTCATCAAGACGAAGGTGCACCGTCGGTCCGGTTTCGTGGCCCGTGCACGTCGCACCTGGTATGACCTCGATATGGGGGGACTGATCATCCTGTCGGCGGCGGTCATCCTGATCTTGATCCCCTTGACGCTGGCTTCTAACGCCAAGGATGGCTGGATGAATAACAGCATCGTCACCATGATCGTGGTGGGCGTGCTGTGCCTGATCGCGTTGCCGGCCTGGGAGACGTCGAAGAGATTGGCGCCGCGACCCCTCCTCTCGTTACACCTGCTCAAACAACGCACCGTCCTTGCGGGCTGTACCCTCATCTTTTGGTATTTCAGTGCGTATTATCCCCCGGTGGCGGGTCTCATGTCGAGGACACGCTAACAGAATTTAGTGGCCTATTTTTTCGCCATTCAACCCTACCTCTACTCGTACCTTCAGGTGGTCCAGGACTTTGAAGTCTCCACGGCGGGCCGTGTGACCCAGACCTTTGCATTCATGTCGACGATTTCCGCATTTGCGGTGTCCCTGTTGATCAAGTATACGCGGCGATACCGCATCTATGCGACCGGCGGGTCCGCGGTGTACATGCTGGGTTTCCTGCTGATGTATCTCTTCCGGCAGGAAGGGAGCTCGTACGCGCAGATCCTGATCCCGCAGATTCTGGTGGGATTCGGCGGCGGGCTCGTCAATGTGCCCGTCCAGCTGGGCATCCAGGCCGCCGCCAGCCACCAGGAAGTGGCCGCAGCGACGGCAATGTTCCTCACGTGCATGGAGATGGGCGGGGCGGTCGGGGCGGCCATCTCGGGCGCCATCTGGACGCACAACATCCCGCGCAAGCTGGAGCGGTATTTGCCCGAGGCGGAGCGGCCGTTCGCGAAGGAAATCTTTGGGAAACTGACCAAGGCTCTCGAATACCCGATGGGGTCCCCCGCCCGGCTTGCCATCAACCGATCGTATCAGGAGACGATGAACAAGCTGCTGATTCTGGCGCTCGTGGTGACGCTCCCGTTGATCCCGCTGAGCTTGTTGATGGAGAACTACAAGCTGGACAAGGTCCGTTCCCCTCGTCTTTCCAATTCGCTGCGACTTTACTGACCAGGTCATAGATGAGCCAGGACCCTCAGGATCACGAGCCGATCTCTCCACACGAGGCAGCAGAAGGCAACACGGACCGTCACTCGAAGCGAACGTGATCCGAGGTGACGCTGTACATGTGCCATCGACACCCGAGGTGTTGCGGGGCAGGACTCCGCAGCTTTGTTGTTCCGGGGGAGGTGGTTAAGCCCCCGGACCAGGTTGAATTGGGAGGGAATCCTTTAGTTCGACCAGTATCTGGGCTTGACTCGGGAGTGGGCCCATTGTTCCCGTGTCTCTTCCCTCCTTTTTGTTTCCCTTTCTTTTTCCTCTCATCCTTTTCTCTCTCCCGTTTTCATTCTCTTCATTGGTTCCATTTCATTTTCATCTCGATTGCATCGGCGAGAGCGTTTTTTCACGTACTGGCCAGGCACGTGGAGTTTTGGGATGAATTTTTTTTTTTTTTTTGTAAATTTTCTTTTTCCGACGATCCTGGGGATTATGACCGGGATGGGGCGGGACTCTATAGATAGACCTGGATGTTTGATGGCATGTTTGATGAGCCTGAATGAAATAGACGAGTGATGATCTATAACACTAGGCTGCTCCGTAGTAGGGCTTGGAAGTGGAAACCGAGGAATCAAAAAAAAAAAAAAAAAAAAAAAAAGTTGATGGTTCCCCGAGTGGATCATCACATCATGAAACTGCCTTTTTCTTTAATTTTTGATTTAGGGGAGGAAAGGTGGATCCCCGTCTAACGCTCTGACAGACTGACAGACTGACAGGTCCGATCTGGGATGAAGTTTGGGAGAGAAATTCCATCTGATTGTTGGTCACTTGAAGATGAGGGTTTTCTGCCTGGGGATTCCAGGGGTTCATCAGCAGTTAGTATTATTACTGAATCCTGGATACTCAATACATGAATACTTGAATACCGAGGAATAGATACCTGGATACCTGGGATCCCAGGTATCCAAGGGAAACTAGATTGGCTTCTGTGCTGTTTGATTTCTAGTGATATTTGTATCAGTAGAAACAGAAGATACTGAGGGATGATAAGATATTATGAGTCCATCTCAATCATCAGATAGGACAGGATCAGGATCATCTCATGGATTGAAACGTGCATCTGTATTCAGCCGTACCCGTATTGAGCGAGCCGCTCTGATTTGTCCCGGCTGATTCCACAGTTGGCTGGACTTCTTCCTCTCACTCACTAACGAACTAACCTACTGACTACTCGGAGGACCTCCAATACCTGCCTTACTACCCTGAGTTACCAGGCTTTCTACCAACTACTACTCACCGCACACCAACCACCATCGACGCTGCTATCCCTACCCCGGCGCTTCTTCTCCCCCTCTCCCTCTTCTCTCTCTCTCTCTCTCTCTTCCTTCCCCTTCCTCTTCCTTTCTTCTTCTTCCTCCCTCTACACGATTGTCTTCGCTTTTGATTCTCTCCCACGCGTCTCGTCTGAGATTCAGTTTCTCTCTTCATTCTTCACTTTTCATCCTCTTTTCCTCCTCTCTCTCTCTCTCCACCCTTCATCCTCCCCCCACCCACCCGTCCGTCTTCACCCATACAACTCACCGCATATCACTCCTATTCCGTCCCATCCTACTCCAGTCCTTCCATCTAGACAGCGCCTTTGCCTTCCTCTTTTTTATTATCATATCATCCCCTCCTCCACCAGATCCCCTCCCCTCCCCTCCCCCTCCGCTCTCCCCTCCTCCTCCTCCTCCTCCTCCTTCTTCTTTACCCCTGCACCTCCCCCGTTCGCAGAGCCTCCGAGAGCTCTAGATTTCGACCATGGGTGTGGCTACGATTAAGTGCGTTCCCCCCCCCCCGTTACCTCCCCCTCTTTGCATGCATCTCTCGATCTCCCCCTCCTCCCCCTCATTTCGCTGATCGCCAATCCCATATCGCGATCCCCCTTGCCTGTTGGAATTTCTCGTTTCTCACTTGATTCCTCGCTATTATCCGCGCCTGCTAACGTGCTCTCCCCTCAATCAGGTGTGTGGTGGTCGGTGACGGTGCGGTCGGAAAGACATGTCTCCTGATTTCTTACACGACAAACAAATTCCCTTCCGAATACGTGCCTACGGTCTTTGATAATTATGCTGTTACTGTGATGTAAGTCGACTCTTACGACCCGCCTGTCCGTCTGAATCGCGCTCGACTCCTACGTCGCGACGATGCCTCGAGTTCGTGTTGGATCGGTCTCCCCCCCCCCCAAAAAAAAAAGAAAGAAAGAAAGAAAAATGAGAATAGTCCTGGCTGACTGTTTCTTTTTTTTTTTTTTCCCCGTTAGGATCGGTGATGAACCGTATACGCTGGGTCTCTTTGATACCGCCGGTCAGGAGGATTACGACCGTCTCCGCCCGCTGTCCTACCCCCAGACCGACGTCTTTCTCGTCTGCTTTTCCGTCACTTCCCCCGCTTCCTTCGAAAACGTTCGCGAGAAGTGGCTCCCCGAGGTCCGACACCACTGCCCCGGCGTCCCCTGCCTGATCGTCGGCACCCAGACCGATCTGCGCGATGACCCCGCCGTGAGGGAGAAGCTGGCTCGCCAAAAGATGCAGCCCATCCGAAAGGAGGACGGCGATCGCATGGCCAAGGAGTTGGGCGCTGTCAAATACGTCGAGTGTTCCGCCCTTACTCAGTACAAGCTCAAGGACGTCTTTGACGAGGTGAGTCGATTTATATATGTAGATGGTGATCCATGGCAACTCTCGATACTGACGCGATATTTTCTTCCAGGCCATCGTCGCGGCGTTGGAGCCTCCCGTCAAGAAGAAGAGGCCCACCTGTATGCTGTTGTAATGGAATCAAATCATGCGTTACCATGTCAGTCGCTCGTCCTTCCCCTTTCTAGACCTCTGACTGACCCGATCCCAGATATGTTGCAATGCGTTTGGAAGGTTGGGAGCTTTGACATGCTTTGATCGAGACCTGAAGCCAGAATTTTTCCTTTTCTTTTGATTTTCTCTGTGTTTTTTCTCCCATTTATTTCGACTGCATGTAAGGGGGAGGCGGATTGTTCACGTTCACCAGAGGATTTTCTCATGGCTGCGCCCGAATTTCGAGCAGTCCTACCCGATCATGGTCTTGCGAACCGGGATGCTCACCAGTCCCCCCCTCGACACCTTTGCATATCGTATCGTCGATGCGGTATATCGATCCTTCACGTCCGAATCATGTCCGCCTCATTCCGCTGATTCACCCCGGATCCTTGCTCATGTCCACCCCCGGCTGTTTCCCGTCTTTCTTCCTTCCACTGTCCATGTTCCCTTCTTTGATTCACCGTCTCTGTCGGCGTTGGAAGTCGAGGCGTCTTATTTTTGGCTGGCTGATGATATTGATCTGTTGCTTCATCTCCGCGATTTTGTTTTCTGCGACATGCTTGTCCGTGACCAAGACAAGACAAGACCAATTTGTTGTGCCGTTCACCCATTCTCATCCCCTCGGGACCTGACTTGCCATGCGATGCGATCTGATCCAGCCGCGATACCCCGGGTTTTACCTTTCCCTTCCCTTGACCCTCTGGCTCGATCCGGTTGCCTCCGCTCGATCTGTTGTCTCTGCTCCGTTCCCGGGACCGAGTTATATATTGTGGTGGGTCCGGGGGGCTATCTTATTGTCTCGTTCTTATATAGCTCGTATGGGGCTTGTATGAGTCAGTAGAGCCTGAATGGAATATATGTGTTGAATGTCTGTAGTAAACCTTTTCATCAAACGGGTGATTTGTATTTGACGAGTCGACCATTATTGTAGTTGTCCTTGCTGTGGATCGTGTTATCGCATGGGTACGCATCTAGTGAGAACTACTACGTAGTAGAGGCGGGAGTGAGTGGGCGTGGGATCTGTCATAATGGAGCTTTGATACTCTCGCTGATCACATCCCCACTTTAGAGATATAGACATGATAGCCAATAAGCTATATCTGATACCTGAGATAGCTATTGATATTCTGACCGTAAGTCCTTACTTGTACTATGTAGTGATAGCTGGCAAATTCTATCTAGGATAGCTGTACTCCCCTATTTTATTAATTGAATTTGTCAATACTATATATATGCGTTGGCTAGTTTTGAAAAGCTATATCTGGAACAGCTAGGTACGATAGATAGATCTTTCTGGTCAGGTCCTCGTTTACATGGTGTAGTTTATAGTATGATAGTTGATGAGGTATATCTGGGGTAGTTGGTTAGATTACTCCCACTGGTTAATTAAGTTCTGACTTTATACTTTGGAGAGTGTGCGTGTGTGGTGGCTTGCGGGGTATTTATCATACTTTTGCTTGTGTTTACTTAGTCTGCTTTGGATACTTTGGATACTTTGAATATGTAACTAACTAGTTAATAAGTGGTGAGGTATATCTGGGATGATTGATGCTTGCTGTGGAGTCTGCATCTTGTACTCTATATACGTGTGTATGTCTGGGTAGGTGTGTTCTTGCTGAGTTCTCGTTTTATACTTTGGGTGACAGGATGACAAGTTAGATCTAATAGCTGAGGCTCACTTCATACTCGTACTTCAAGCATAACGGCTGCTCGTTACCTCATCTACAGCTCATCCTTCTTCCCCCGCCCTTTCAAACCATCCTGTCCCTCCTTCTTCCCATACCACCCCCCCACCTCCTCCCGCGACCCCTGCTTAACCATACTGGTAATGATCTCAAACGCCGCCTGCGCAGCCGCCAACGCCGTCGTCTCCCCCTTATTATCATAGCTCGGCGACACCTCCACGATATCCGCCCCGACAAGATTCAGCCCCTCGATCCCGCGCAGAATTCGAATAAACTCCCGCGTCGTCCACCCGCCCGGCTCCGGCGTGCCCGTGCCCGGCGCAGTCGCAGGATCCAGCACGTCAATGTCCACCGAAAGATACACCGGCTGCTCGGGGTCGACGCCCGTCCGCGCCAGAATCCGCTCCACGACCCCCATGGGCCCCACCTCGTCGATGTCGTCCGCGTGGATCCGCACGAACCCCTCCTGCTCGGGGCTCCCCTCCGCCGTGTAGTCGCTGTCGTCCACGCCCGTCAGCCGCGTCCGCAGACCCGCGTGCACGCTCGTCGCGTGGCAGATCAGCCCCTCCTTGCTCGCTTTGTAGAAGAAGCTCCCGTGGTTGAACTGCGTTTGCTCAGACTGCCAGTACGCTGAGTAGCGCACCGGGTTCCACGTGTCCAGGTGCGCGTCGAAGTGCACTACCGTGATCGGCTTCCCGTAGATCTTGTGCAGCGCGCGCAGCGCCGGCAGCGCCACGCTGTGGTCGCCTCCTAGAGTCACCAGCTTGGGCTTTCCGGCTGAGATCCCCTGTGGGCCCCCGGCCGACGAGACCGTCTTCCGCGACCCCAGCTCCAGGAATGCCTCGTACATCTGCCGCTCTGCTAGTCCGTTGTCGAACGGCGTGATCGGGATGTCTCCGCAGTCTTTGATTGTCGCCCATGACATGTACGGGTTGATCCCGGCGCGCGTGTTGTAGCTCGTTGCGCGCAGCTGCCGTGCGCTGGCGGCACGGATGGCGCGCGGCCCGAATCGTGCGCCTGGCCGGTAGCTAACGGCTGTGTCGAAGGGGGCGCCGATGACTGCGATGTCGTAGTGCTCATTGGGTGTCGTGAGGCATTTGATGGGGTTCAGGTGCGCGAACGTTGAAATGCCGGTGAAAGACCACTTTGGGGTTCGTTAGTCGTTGTTTTTTGTAGACTCGTATTCATAAGCCTGTAGGGTGTGTGTATGTGCGTGTATGTGTATGCAGGCTCACCTCTTGATCCCACTTCTTGAGTAGTTCCTCTCGCTCGGCATCGGGGACGACTTCGTCATCGTGGTGGGCGCATGAGAGGGCGGTTCCGGCTAGGGCGAGGAGCCCTAGGGAGAGTTTCATGTTGGTGATTGGTGTGGTATGTACTGGAGAGAATGTATATGACAGAAAGAAAGAAAAAAAAAAGAAAAGAAGAAGAAAGAGGAAGAAAAGAAGGACGAGATGCTGGTTATATCCATAATCCAGACTTACTGATAGATTGATAGTGATACATTACGATACACATATTGAAGGGTATAATCAGTAGTATTTAATTGTAAAATACAACGTAATACAAATCCACTCCATCGTGAAGACTTTCCCTTTCGGGCCACTTTTTTTCATCATCAACTTCATCAACTCGATCTTCTCTTCTTCCGATTCGTCTTGTCTCTTCTTGTTCTGATTTCTCCGGACCTGCTCCTTGCATCGTCATACTAAACAGTACCATTCGGCTTAGCCCGTTCATTTTTCTATTATTCACCGGACTCACGATGCCATGCGTCGGGTTGTCGTCACTGGTCTAGGAGCGGTCTCTCCCTTGGGTGTCGGTATGTCTTTTTTTCGTCTTTCTTTCCTTCCATGATTAGTTTCTGTCATACCTACATATTACGACTCTGCATCACAATGGATCATTTGGTTATCCCCACTTCTCCCACCTAATCGAAAAGAGAGGGGAAGGGGTCGATATCTCCAAAATTCATCCTCGGTCCAATCAACCAACCTACCATCCGTCTCCACTCCTCCGCATCGGGAAGGTCAAGCCAGTCTTGGAGAACCCCTCATTTTATAGTTCATACATACATATATCTCTTTATAACACTACTAATCGCTGAACTAGGCATCCGTCGCACCTGGTCTCGTCTATTAGATGGTCACTGTGGCATTGTCAATGTCCGCGAGCGGGGCCCTAGATTCGCGGAGGTCCCGTGTCAGATTGCCGCCGTCGTGCCCCAGGGTACGCGCCAGGATGGCGGGTGGAATGCGTCCGAGTGGTTGAGTAGAGATGTATGTTTGTCTATTTGTCTATTCTGTGCTTGAAAAGTCAGGCGCTTCCTTTCAGAGGCTAACCGGCGCAGGAAGAGCGCAAAATGGCTCGCTTCGCTCAGTATGCGCTGGCCGCGTCGGAAGAAGCCCTAGATGATGCGGGGTGGATGCGGACGACGGTGGATCAGAAGGAGGGTACGGTGTGTATATCTGTTTGATGAAGTCTATGAACTGTATCGGCTGACCGCTTGCAGGGTATCTGTTTAGGATCGGGGATTGGGAACTTTGATGAGATCTATGATACTGTTGTCGCCTATGAGAAGGGGGTTAGTTTGTATCTCCCGTTGAGTATATGGCTCTGTGTGTTAACTAAGTTTAGGGATATAGAAAAGTCTCCCCCCTATTTGTGCCCAAGTTGTTGATCAATCTGGGCGCGGGTCATATCTCCATGAAACATGGGTTCATGGTAAGAGATGACCTCGTGCGGTGGCGGACGTGGCTAACTGCTTAGGGACCCAATCATACGGCAACGACGGCATGCACCACAGGCGCCCATTCTATCGGTGATGCCGCTCGCTTCATTGCCTGTGGCGATGCCGATGTCATGCTGGCTGGCGGAGCCGAGTCTTGCATCCATCCCTTGGCTATTGGGGGGTTTGCACGAGCGCGCAGCTTGGCCACTGGCTACAACGATAACCCCGAAAAGGCGTCACGGCCGTTTGACGCGGATCGCGAAGGCTTCGTCGTTGGGGAAGGGGCCGCGATGGTGGTCCTCGAGGTAGTCTTCCGTATCTATTGAACGGAAAGAGCGATGCTAATTCTCTACAGGAACTGGACCATGCAAAGGCGCGAGGCGCACGCATCTACGCCGAGTTGAAGGGCTACGGCTGTTCCGGCGATGCTTACCATATGACGGCTCCCAAGGAGAACGGCGAGGGTGCCTTCCTGGCGATGAAGAAGGCGCTGAAGAATGCTCAACTTCCCCCCTCTGCGGTCGATTACGTCAACGCACATGCCACATCGACGGTCGTGGGCGACGCCGCCGAAAATGCCGCTATCAAGACCCTCCTGCTCGGCCCGGGGGGCAAACAGCGCGCGGCGGAGGTGAACATCAGCAGTACCAAAGGCGCAGTGGGCCATCTCCTAGGCGGAGCGGGTGCTATAGAAGCGGTATTTAGCATTTTGGCTATTCACGAGGTGGGTTCTTCTGTTGTCTTCCTTTCTCTTACCGTTTTTGAAGGAGTCTCTTACTGCTCTTGATCAAGTCTTTTACTGCTTGGTGGAGTTGTGCTAACCGTGATAGAATACCATGCCGCCGACAATCAATCTGCAGCGTCTTGCCGATGGGTTCGACTGTAATTACGCCCCGAATGAGGCCCAGGAGCGACCGATTGACGTCGCCTTGACCAATAGCTTTGGCTTTGGGGGGACGAACAGCTCTTTGTGTTTTGCGAGACTGCGGTGATTCTGGGCAGGTTGGCTGTATTTGTACTCAGTATTTTGCATATACATGTGTGATATATAAGTCACTATTCATATTTACTCTATCAGAGTTGTCTATGATACCCTGCGGTATAGTGGTCGTGGCGCATAACTATGCCTCACATTGGCTTACACAGCGTTGTAAATGTCAGCGCGGCTTTAAAACCACCGTCTAAGACAAAAATATAAAAATATTATCTTCAATCACCCAAGATCAATACACTATAGTCATCAACAATGAACAAGGAATCATAAAGAATCAAGACTGTAAGAAAGCATGATTGAACAAAAGACAACCACGTGACCCACCCGATGCGGAGAGACAGGCGGAACCTCACCTCGATAATACTAACTAACTAACCCAGCTCCGACCGACCGATCGATTCAAACCCACACTTCCCCCACACGTACACATACCCAAATCCAACCACGGCTGACGATCCGTGAAATCACTCGTTTATTTACAACATCCCACGATTTGTCGACCCGTCTGGCGACCGCCCGCTGTATCGCTTCACTTTCGAAGATCGAACAAATTCGACACGGACGGACATACGAGAAAAAAATACAGAGGGGGGACAAAAGGATTAAGAAGAAGAGAGGAGAGTGAGAGCATCGACTATGGCGACTAATACCGGTGTTGGTATGTTTGGTTGGTGTCGTGTCTTTGTGGACTGGCTACGGAGTTAGGAGTAGCAGGGTCATTTATTAACGACGGCAGGTAATCTGGTCGATGCCTCTGGGTATAAGTACTCGGAGAAAGATACGAAGCCTGGGAAGATTAAGTTGAAGAAGACTGGTGCTGGGATCGCTAGGGGAAGGAAGAAGAATGATGGTATTTACTCTCTTTTCTATCTTGTTGGGGTTGGGTATTAGGGGTATGCATGTGTATGTGTGTGTTGTGGTTGACTCACTCCAGATAAAGAACCGCCTCCCTCCCCCGGATCGTCGCCTATCCTCCCTGAAATCGACGAGAAGACGATCGCTGCGTTTCCGACGGGGAAGCCGCGCGAGGAAGACCGTCTGGAGACGGTTATCTGCAAGACGTGCAAGAGGCCGGTCCTCAAGCAGAACGCTGTCGAGCATATCCGCGGCTGTGTGAAGGCGAAGCAGGAGAAGGCGAGGCGGAAGAAGGAAGCGCGCGATGCGGCTAACCGCGCGAAGGAGAAGGTCGATGGGGACGACGAGGGCGCGGGCGCCGGTAGTGTTGGCGGGGATAAGGGCGACGGCGAGGAGTCGTCGATGAAGGGGCAGAAGAGCGCGAAGAAGAGCGCTGTTAAGGGGATGGCGGAGGACGGCACCAAGAAGGGGAAGAAGCGCAAGGCGGAGGCCGAGGACGATAAGGATAGCAAGGAGCCGACGAAGAAGAAGAAAAAGAAGGAGGAGCCGAAGCCGAAGGCCGCGAAGCCCAAGGGTCCGGTTGATGTTGAGAAGCAGTGTGGTGTTACGCTTCCTAATGGGGCTCAGTGTGCGCGCTCGTTGACTTGTAAGAGTCATTCTATGGGTGCGAAGCGTGGGGTGCCCGGTCGTTCGTTGCCGTATGATATGCTGTTGCAGGCTTATCAGAAGAAGAATCAGGCGAGACAGCAGAGTGAGTTTTTTCTTCTTCTTTTGTTCCCGTTTTGAGTGCTATGGTCTGACCCGGTATCTATCTGCAGAGGCTGCCATCGACGCCAATGCGCCCCTCCAGGACGACCTCGACAACAATGGCCCCGTCGACTCCGACGAAGAGAAAGACGCCGTCATGGCTGCCATCGCCCGCTCGCACCCGCAGCCCATCGCCACCCACACCCTCATCTCCACCAAGAAGAAGTATCAGTTCGTGCGCATCAAGGAGATGCTCTCCCATGCGCTGGGCGGCGCTCGTGGCGGCGGTCTCTTCTCCACTGGCGACAGTAACCCTCCCGCTACTGATGGTAATCTCTTCACTCCTGTAGAGGAGCTGCCTATGTCCTTCCCGGAGCCGGATGCTGTCGCGTCTGACAATGTAGGCGATCCTACGGCTCAGTCTTCGGTGCAGGCCTCGAGGAATACGCCCGTTGTGACGAATGCTTGAAGCTTGTCGTGTTGAACCTGGGCTATGATTGATGACCTGTTCTCTTCTTTCTTTCTTTCTTATTTCTCTTTCTCTTCCCCCTGTTGTTTCTTCTTTCCTTTCACCTTTCTTACTTTCTACACACCTTTACTTATCAGTTGCGCACTTGGAGCGGGCTCGCAGAGATGGCGTTGGTTGCATGGTTGTTCTACAGCAATGATATGATACCCCGGTGGATTCGGTAGCCATCTTTACAAATGCAAATCGTGTCTATAAAAGCTTGTACTGAATCTAAGATCGTAGTTGTACGGAGTAGTGTGTATAGTTACAGGCATGGCACATGATGACTAAGAACCGACGGGCGAACCTGGCCGATCCCCGGCGTCGCTTGGCCTCATCCCGCCATATCTTTATTCTTCTCTCTTGTCTTGACTTGATCCCTCCACTACGCCTACAATACGACTATTCGGCCTGAGTTAGACTTTTGATAACTCTCACTACACTGCCTTCACCCCATCTCTCGCGCAGTTCCCCGACAGCCACCCAGCTCACAGCTCCTGCGCCTGCGGGCCAGAGAGCTTTGCCAAAACCCTCTTCTATCGAACCCTTGATCGACCTGTGTATTCGGATTCGAACCGACGCGACAACCTTCCAATCCTACCGAGCGCCTTACATAACTATCGAACAATCTCGCAATGAGCAACTCAGTCCCAGACCTCGATGCCGTTGGCATGAAAGCGGAGCCAGAACTGGCGGAACAGTTCCGGCACGAAGTGGCGCATCTTCTCGGACGCAGCAACCCCAACTTCCCCGGCGCGCAACCCGTCAGCTTCTCGTCCAAGCACCTGGTGGAGCTCCAGCGCGAAGACTACTACGTGTGCGAAAAGACGGACGGCATCCGGTGTCTCATGTACTTCGCGCGCGGCGAATCCCCCGAGGCCCCCGAGATCCACTACCTCATCGATCGCAAGAACGACTACCGCTACGTGCCGGGCCTGCACTTCCCCCTCCCCAACGACGACACCTTCCAGTCGTTCCACGTCGACACCCTCGTCGACGGTGAGCTCGTCAATGACACCTACGAGGACGGCACGCAGCAGCTGAAATTCCTCGTCTTCGACTGCCTCGTCCTCGACGGACAGAGCCTCATGCACCGCACGCTCGACAAGCGCCTCGCATACTTCAAAGAGAAGGTCCTCAAGCCCTACAACGCGCTCTACGAGCGCTTCCCCGAGGAAAAGGCACATCGCGCCTTCACAGTTGAAGACAAGTCCACGCAGTTCAGCTACGGCATCGAGATGATGTTCCGCGAGATCATCCCCAAGGTGAAGAAGATCCACGGAAACGACGGCCTCATCTTCACCTGCCGCAGCACCCCCTACCGCATCGGCACAGACGAGCACATCCTCAAGTGGAAGCCGCCTTCCGAGAACACGATCGACTTCCGCCTGCGCCTCGAGTTCCCGCTCCTCGAGCCGGACTCCGACGACGAGGCCGACGGCGTCTCCGCCCCCTACCAGGACTACGACGCCATCCCCATCTTCCACCTCTTCGTCATGCTCAACGGAAACGAGTACCGCCACTGGGCCGAGATGTATGTCACCCCGGCCGAGTGGGAGGATCTCAAAGCCCTCGGCCAGCCCCTCGATGATTCCATCGTCGAGTGCTCCAAGGACCCCCAGGGTCGCTGGCGCTTCCACCGTCTCCGTGACGACAAAGCCGACGCGAACCATATCTCTACCGTTGAGAAAGTCCTCGAGAGTATCGAGGACCGCGTCACCGAGGATGACCTCATCCGTATCGCACCGGCGATCAAAAACGCTTGGAAGAAGCGCCAGGCTGGTGGTTCTGAAGGACGATCACGATCGCATGTCAACGGAACGGTTTGATTAGACTGGAAATCATGGGAAAACAGACAAAAAAAAGGGAATGGGGAATGGTGCTGGGGGGTAGACTTGGTTTTTTCTTCTTTCTTTTTCTGTCTTTCTCCTTTTTCTTCTTCTTTCTCTTCTTCTTTTCTTCTGCGTATTTATAATACTACACTATACTAGACTTTGCAAGGCGTCAGGCGTTCTCACATGGGGGATGGGTCCGTGAGTCATGGACATTATTTATGGACTTGGAGAGTGAGTTACTACTACCTACTATTACTACCTAGCTACTTGCATATTTGAATTTGTACGATTCTGCTGTACTTTTTCTTCCTTTTTGTTTGACCACTAGATAGGTCAAGTAGTTGTATAATAACCAAGTATTTTATGATAACAAATCTAGCAATCCAGATACCGTGTATAGAGAGGGTGCGGTGGTGAATATCTACGAGAGCAATACTAACCCAAGAAGCATAGTTTTGCTGGTACATGGAAAGATAAATAGGATTCACAATACATAACAACACAAGCAAGAGACAAATCATACAGTTGATTCAATACAGGCCCATTGATTGGTGATTTATCGCTTCTTGATACTCACGTCGATTTGGCCCACTGCCCAGGCGGCTATGAAGGTCGCTAGGAGTCCCGCTGTGATGGTTGCCGGCTTGCGAAGGCCGTCCCAGAGGGTGTATTCGTATGTTACCTATGCTTTATGTTAGATTTTGATCATGATGTTGCATGCGGTAATAGGGGAATGGAACTCACCACAAGCTGCGAATCCCGCGCTTCATCGGTCAGATCTTCTGCCGTCAGGGTTAGGACCGTGCGGCCCAGTGTGTCCATGTAGGTCTTGAGAGGGGACACCTCGGCGGCGATCTGGTGCGAGCTCGGAAGACCGTTGCTGGTCGACTGGTCGAGGGTCTCGTAGCGGACGTTGTGGGCGCCCTCGGGCAGGATGACGCGCACGACGACCTGGTCGTACTGCACGCCTTCGGGCACCTTCGGGCCCTCGAGGAAGGGCACCTTGAGCACGTAGGTGTCGGCGGCGGGGCCCTGGCGGAGGAAGCTGGCGAGGTTGTTGTTCCAGCCGATGCGGAAGCTGTAGTTCCAGCCGCCGAAGATGGGGAAGCGCGGGCGCAGCTCCAGCAAGGCGTCGCGGCGCGGCTTCCCTGGGCGGTAGCGGCTGGTCGAGACGTTGCCGATGTCGTCCGTGAAGTAGGGGTCGACGGAGCCAGGCTTCAGCGGGAAGGTGAGTTCGCGGATTGCGGACGAGGGTTGCTGCTGGAAGCTGCTGACGGTCCATTCGACGCGGGAGAACTGGTTCTCGAGGCGAGAGCCGTTGTTGCGCAGCCAGTAGCGCTCCTCGGTAGCCAGGTTGCCACCCCAGTGCGACACTTCGAGATCACGCTCCAGCAGCGACGCGGTGATGACGGGTTTGGTGAACTCGTAGCGCACGCTGACTGGGTAGGCGGTGCCCGGGGCCACCTTGGCCGTGTCGTAGGGACCGTAGGTATAGGTGGTACCTTGGCGCTCGGGGTCGGCGCCGGACTTGAGGCCCTCCGTGGTGGTGTGCTCGGGCACATTGGTGGTGGGGAGCTTCAGCTTGGTCTTCTGGGTCACCGTCTGGTAGGCCGAGGGGGCGTAGGCGGAGAACGCATAGTTGAGGAACTGCTTGTCGGACTGCTGGATGGCTGCGGGACGGGGGGTGAGCGCGGAGAGGATGGAGTAAGAGATGCCGAGGGTGATCTCCGCTTTGGGAGCTAGCGGTTCTGGGAAGTTGACAACATAGTAATGAACATCGCTACAAGGGAGCCAGAGTCAGCTTCGTTCTCACTTTATTTTCCCCAATCGGACGGTAGCACTCCATCGCGCCAGTCCGACGACCGGCATAGCGCATTCGCACTGCATTCTTACCTCGACGAGCTGCCGACTTTGACGGCCTCTACATCAAACCGACCAGCATCAGGGGCCTTCTTGTCGCGCACCTCCAGCGCTCCGACGTGGTCGAAGACGTCGGCCGGGAAGGGGAGGTAGTACTCGGACTGCGGCTGTTGATCGACGTTCTGGACGACCACGTTGACGGTCTCACGGACATACCCCTTGTCCAAATTGGTTGTTCGAACTAAGTTGAGGTTCTTGAAAACGGGAGGAGGCTGGAATTTGGGCGACAGCACCGTTTGCACCGTGGGGACGGCGGCGACGGTGGGAGCGGACAGGATGAAGCTGCCGACGGCAGCAGCCACGGCGGTCCACGACCTCATGGTGGGATTAATCGACCGCACCAGAGATAGATTGAATCCCAAATAGATCGCTCTCACCAGGAGAGGAAGAATCTACTAAGGAGAAGAAAAGAGACGGGAGAATGAAGCAATTGGAATGCGACGGGAGGATGATGAAGCGAGGGCGAGTTGCTTCACTTGATATGCTGAGGTGTCCCGATATACACCAAACACTATGCCGAATCGGGCATGGCCGGAGAGGTCACTGTTGGCCAGTTGGCGGCTTATCGATAAGCCCTCGCAATTCTTCTTCTCCGCTTTCTCCGCTTCTCTCCTCTTCCTCACCTCCCATTCACAACCTCTCAATCATCATCTCCTATTCCCATCTCCATCATCTCTCTTCTACATATCTCTCAGTATCCCTGCTACTCCCTGTTCCGTCATCGTTCTTTTGGATATGTTCGCTCTCCGGGCCGCTCGGCGGTTTCCCAAAAGGATCCCTCTTGGTGCTCCTCGACGCCTCCATGGCTTGGCCCAGAGCAAGTTTTTCAACGTCTCGGAGGAAGTTCGTGATGCGGTGGCGGTAGGGAAACCGGTTGTAGCGCTAGAATCGACCATATACACCCACGGTATGTCTTCACCTCATCCCTAGTTCTGGTGTATCTTGTTGACAGCCTCAGGCTTCCCCTACCCCGAGAGTGTCGCTTTGGCAACTTTATTGGAGTCGGTGGTTCGAGCCAATGGCGGTGTCCCGGCTACGATCGGTATCCTGGACGGAGTAGCCCGCGTGGGGTTAAGTGCGGAGGAGCTCATCCGGCTGGCATCCACGGCGGAGCACAAGACCGCTCTAAAAGTCTCCCGCAGGGATCTAGGCTATATCTGTGGCCTGGTCAGTGCTGCCCCGGTACACCATGTGCAATACCGATGCTAACACTCGGGATCTAGGGCTTGACGGGCAAACGTCTCCAGGGCGGAACGACCGTCTCGGGGACCATGATCCTGGCGCATTTGGCTGGAATCAAGATCTTTGGTACAGGTGGTCTTGGTAAGTGGCTCTGCCTTTCGCATCAACTTCCCGGCTAACTGATCTTCTAGGGGGTGTCCACCGTGGTGGAGAGAATTCGATGGATATTTCTGGTACGTGCCTTTTGGATACTTTCTAAAACCACACTGACTCGCAACAGCCGATCTCACAGAGTTGGGACGGACCCCCGTCGCGGTGGTTAGCTCCGGCTGCAAGAGTTTCCTTGACATCCCGCGCACCCTCGAGTATCTCGAGACCGAGGGTGTCTGTGTAGGAACGTTTGCCGATGGTCGTGAAGGCGCCGTCGAGTTTCCCGCATTCTTCACCCGAGACAGCGGGTTGAAGAGCCCCAAGACCATCCAGGACGAAGCAGAGGCAGCTGCCATCGTTTGTGAGTGACACATACATTCCGTTGGTGTGTATACATGAAAGCTGATGTGACGCAGACGCCCAATCGCAACTCCCAGTGGCATCGGGTATCCTCCTTGCCAACCCGGTGCCCATGGAGCATTCAATCCCCAAAGACGAGATGGATGCCATCATTGTGGAAGCTCTCCGTCTGGCCGAGGTGGAAGGCTACCATGGAAGCGACAACACCCCCTTTGTGCTGGGCAAGATCAAGGAACTCAGCGGGGCTAGGAGCGTGGCGGCCAACCGCGCTTTAGTTGAGGCCAACGTGCAACGCGCGGCTCGTGTGGCCGTGGAGCTGTCGAAGCTGGAACAGGCCGACGGGACGCGGAATGAACGGTGAGTGGCTTCACTCTCTGATCTAGACCCAGCCTATCCCTAATGTCGAGAGCCACCGTGCAGGCATATGCCGGTGCTCCCAGAATCCCCCCAAGCTGACCAGGCACCTCCAGAGGCAGAGTCACAGTCTAGCACGACTGCCCAAGTCTCCCCAGCACCATCGCTCCAGGCCGACGTGCTTGTCGCGGGGTCCCTCGCCATCGACCTGTCCTGTGACTACGCGCCTCTGGCCGGAGAAACCAGCACGACGCCCGCATCGCACACATCGAACCCTGCAGTGATCACGCAAAGTCTGGGCGGCGTGGGCTATAACGTCGCAATCGCATCGCACTACCTCGGCCGCTCCGTGCTCTTCTGCAGCGTCATCGGGGACGACCTGAGTGGCCGGGCCGCCCTGTCGGCGCTGCAGAAGGAACAGCTCCCCACGACTGGCATCCGCACGCTCCCACCGTCGTCGGGCGCCCGGACAGCGCAATACATCGCAGTCAACGACGCCAGGAAGGACCTCGTGGTCGCCATGGCCGACATGGGCATCATGGAGCAGCCCGAGCAGGCCCTCGACTTCGACACGTTCTGGGAGCCCATGGTGGCACAGGCCAAGCCGCAATGGGTCGTCGTCGACGCCAACTGGAGCGCCGCAGTGCTCGCCAAATGGGTGCAGGTCGCCAAAGCGCACGGCGCCCGTGTGGCCTTCGAGCCCGTCTCCAACGCCAAATCGCGCCGTCTCTTTGGTGCCGCGGCCGCCATCAAGCCCACGGACACCGTCCCCAACCACGCCGTCGGCCTCGCCGCACCCAACCAATTCGAGCTGACGACCATGTACACCGCCGCGCGCGAGAACGGGCTCTTCGAATCCGACAACTGGTGGCACGTTATCGATGCCATGGGCATGTCCGCGGCGGGATCGCGCGAGCGGCTCGTGGCCATGACCTCGGCGGAGCTAGTCGACCAGGGCATCCCGCAGCAGACCATCCAACTGCTGCCGTTCATCCCGTGCCTGATCACCAAGCTGGGCCCGCAGGGCGTGCTGGTCACGCAGCTTCTGCGCCCGGGGGATCGGCGACTGACCGCGCCGGAGTCCGCGCCGTACATCGTGTCCCGCTCCCTGTCGGAGACATCGCCTATCGGGGGTGTGTATATGCGTCTGTTCCCGCCTGCCGCGCTGCTCTCGGACGAAGACATTGTCAGTGTCAACGGTGCGGGTGACACGCTGCTGGGCGCCGTGGTGGCGGGGCTGTCGGGGGATGTCACGCGGACGGTAGAGGAAGTGATCCCGCAGGCGCAGGAAGCGAGTGTGCGGACGCTGCGGAGTGCTGGGGGGGTGAGCCGGGAGATTAAAGGGTTACAACTGTAGCTTTTGTGTCTTCTTTATCTTTTGAATTTTATACCCAGTTTTGATTATGCATCAAAATCTATCCATGCCGCAACAGACATGCTCTAGATATCTAGCTACTGCTAATTTTAAAATCAACCCACGTTCACAGGTATTACTATCCATCCCCTACTCGTTCACCTCGACCTCCCAACCAATAATTCAACTCCCACTCATTCATCTCTACCTCCTAAGCAAAAATCCAACCCCAACTAAGTATATCCTACTCCTCCAGCATCCTCTCTACCCCCTCCCCCCCAACAACAGGCAACCTCTCCACGCCCTCAGAACCAGCCCTATTAGGCCCCACAGCCCTAAACCCGCGCGGAACCAGCACCGGATCCAACAGTCCCACCTGCACCAGCACGCCCGCCTGATCCCAGTAAACGCCCAACCGCGCCATCCGCCCGCCCACAAAGCTAGCCGTCATGACCAGCAGCACGCGCACGTCCTTCCCCGTCGGCGGCACGCCGGGCAGCATCCAGGGGATCTCCTCTGTGTGGGTGAAGGTCAGGAGCAGCTCGTCGACGACGCGGTCGACGCCGACTGTGCGGGAGAGGAGGCGCATTTTCTGGCTGGGGGGGCCGGAGGGGAAGAACTCGTAGGCGTGGAAGTTGGCGATTGTGGTTGTGTTGGTGCCGCCGAGCATTGTTGGGGAGCAGTCTATGTGGGGGTTGAGGTCGAGGAGGTTGGGGTCTTGGGGGGTGCTGGTTGTGGTTGTTAGCGGGGGTGGCGGGGAGCTTGTTGAGTTGAGTCGGGGTTTGGGGATGGCGGTCGTGGTGGAGGCGTCCACGTCAGTGTCGGTGTCGGTGGAGGCTTCGCCGTTGAGGATGAGGTTGATGGGGGAATCGGTGTTTGTGGATGGGTCTTGGCCTCGGGGCGTCTCTTGCAGCTTGCGCCAGTATTGTTCCCAGAGGTCTTCTACGTCGGGGGTACTCCAGGTACCGCCGGGCCAGCCGAAGCCGCGCTTGAGGCACTCGAGGGAGCGGGTCCATGCGAGACGGGCGCTGATGGCGTCGTAGGATGAGGAGGTCGACTCGGCGAACCCTGCCTTTGACTCTGGGTAGAAGAACAGATGGCAGCGGTGGCGCTTCTTGAGCGGGTGCGTGCTGTAGTCGTCCCAGAGGGAGGGCTTCTGCTGTCCCGGGAGGTGGATCTGGATTGGAAGCAACGAGAGCATGTCGTAGGAGGAGGCCGTCGCCGTGGAGGTTGTCGAGGCTGGGAGGACGGTGGGCGGCGGCGACGACGATGCGTTTGTTTGATAGGGACATAGCCAGTCTTGCTGGCCGGTGGGGATGTCCGGGTAGTAGGTTACTAGGGCGCATAGGCGTGGGAACGGGTTTGTGGATGTTGTGGATTGGTGGTGGGTGCAGAGGAGGTGGTAGGCGGGGCGGCCGTATGCTTCATTTAGATCATTAGCTTTCTATCTTTCTCCCTTTATTCTATATCCTATATGTCGGTGAATACACACCAGCAACAGCGAACTTCTCCCCCGCCTCTAGATCATCTTCCCGTTCATGCAACAACCGCTCTAGCTCCTTGCGGTTCTTCTCGGGGCTCCCGTTGGTATCGACAAAAGGTAGATACTCGACTTTGAAGCCCTCCGCTTGGAAGCGGCGCAGGATGCGCGTGTCGAAGTCCTGGGAGCTGGAGGTGACATATAAACGGCGCACGGGGGCCTGATGCACGGAGGTCTGGGTGCTTCTTCTGCGCCTGTCGGCGGGGTTCAATGTGGGTGATTTGGGGGGTAAAGCCGTGTTGGTGCTCGTGGAGCTGCTGCGGCGCCGGAAGCGCTCGCGGAGACGATTCATTGGTGGAGCATTAATAAGAGGTCAATGTAGGGGAGTCAATGTAGGGGAAGATGAAGAAAATGTAGGAGAGTGAACCAAAGTATAAAAAGGGAGAGGAACAGTCAAGATATAAGACCAGAGTTTGGAGGGTGCCTGCCCTACGGTAAGGCTGGGCAGGGCTGGGCTGACGTCGACGAGTCGCTCCGCCAAGCGGCCCGCCCGCTGCCTTCCGGGACAGTCTTACAGGTCCAATCACGCCAAGTGCGAAGGTCTCCGCCAAGAACTCCGCCAAGAACTCCGCCAAGGGAGCGGAAATCCAGTTGTCTGAAATTGATGCGCTGATCTATATGCATGGACCCCATTATGATGTATCTTATGCCGTATATCCCCTCCCGCCAAGTCTTAAAACTCCGTCAACCACTGGCGCCATCGCTGCACCTTCTCCCCTACCCCCTCATCGGCATCTGCATCCGCGTTCAGATAGCACACGTATCCCGGCCGCCGTAAACTCTGTCGCGCTACCTCGCAGTCCACCCGGATGTCCTCCACCAGCGCCTCCACCGACACGTAATCATACTCCGGCCGGATGTATCCCAAGATCAGGAGACGCAGCGGCGTGCCGTAGAAATCCGGCAACTTGTGGAAATGCGTGGGGCCGGAATCGACTTGCGCCGTTGGGGAGGGTTCCGTCAGGCGAGGCATGATGTGAATTTCCTATTTGTATTAGCTTCTCTTTCCCTTATTCTTTTCCTTATCCTTTTCCCCGAAGAAAACTAAAAGAAAGGAAGGAAGGAACATACAATCGACTTCGTCTTATTTTTATAAAACGGGTTATACCCAATACTCAGCACAGCCGGCAAAACCGTCGCCGAAGCATTCTTCCCCTCGTAGGAAAACTGGCGCGGATCGAGCGCGACAACGCCGTAATATACTCCGACTTCGAGGTCGGGGTGCTCGGATAACTCGTCTGCAGGAATATTCGCTGTCGGAATGCCCAGCTGATGATCGCATAGCGCATGGCCCGTTAGCTCAAATGCTTATGGGGATCTGGGCCGGTCAATGGATGACCTATTATTTCTTCTTTGGTTTTTCCTTTTTCTTTCTACTTTCTGGGTTGCTTTCTTGGTCCTGCGGGAGAGGGACAGAGCCAAGGGTATGTAGACTAACCTCTTTACTGCCCCGCCCGAACCCTTTAATGACGGGTCCGGAGAGCGGGATGGGATAGGGTAACTCTGGCCCGCTGTCGGGGCCGGCGACGGGATCGCGAGGACGGTCTGGTCGCATTGTGAACGGAGGATAACGGGTTTTGAGAAGAACGGACGGAGATGGGGTCGATTCGAGATGATAATGAGGGGGATGGAAAGGAAAGTCGGGGATCGAACGCGGCAGAAAACGGCACTATCGATAAGCGTGGGGCCCTGATTGGATGGGGTTCCACCGGCCATGAGGTACATCATTTCTCATAGTAAAACAGTATGTAGTTCGAGGTACCTTTGGCGATCTCATGATGTACAATTATTTTAACATTTCTATTAATCTACAAGATGTACATAGATCTAATATGGGTAATATCCAACGCTACCGCGTACAAGTGCTCTCTCGACAGCACATGAACAGTCCAGCGCTGCGTCACTGATATCGGACACGGTAGATACCCTTATCAACAAGACAGCAGAGTAGATTCCTACCGATGGGCGAACCGGCTGTGCTTGCGGATTCGACTGCCGTAACGGAAAAACAAGTACCTGCAATTGCATCGTGAGTCAATGTCATCGTATACCATGTGGATATTAGAACAGGGACGTACGGGAATGGCACCATGGCAAGCGTCAGAAAAGCCAATAGAGAGGTCGCCCAATGATATCCAAGATTGTTGTACACTGCAGATGCCATGAGCACATACTACACCATGCGGTTGGATCGGACGTATCTTACTTTGAATTCCAAACAGAGGGAACACCCCGGCAAAGCTGGACCGCGCGAAACTGTTCGCTGCCAGCGCACTCGCGGCATATAGTGGATATGCATCTACCAAAAATGTGAAGATCCCCGAATAGACGAGAATCGTGCTAGTGTTCCATACGGTCAGCGTCTCTATCATTTGTTTGCCTCGGTTCAGTTGTCTTACCCAGCTCCGAAGAAGACACTGCCGATGATCGGCACAATCCAATGGACGTGTGAATAGATCGTCCAGGCGAACATGAACAAACCGATGGTGACCAGAGGTCCACCAAGAATAGCTGGGGAAGAGCTATGCGTCAGTATGCTTCTACTCCAGACATCTGACGAAATGACTAAACGCACCAGGGGGAAGCCGCCACTCCGGCTGGTATTTTTCCGTCCTGCCCACATCTTTCTCGTGTTCAGCCTCCAAGCGGGCATAGACACGACGCCAGAACGGATCCGATGAAATGGCGAAAACCATGCCCACGAACAGACCGAGGAAACAAAGACCGCGCTGCCACAGCTCGAAATCGTACACGTTGCCAAACACCAGTTGGAAGGCACCGAAGAATAGATAGAGGATTCCGAGCAGAATAGCTGAGAACAGACAGAGGTTTAAGCACATGGGTTCCAGGATCAGAAGTAGCATGGGTCGGTAGGTCGATCGCAGCACTGTCCGTGCTACGGACCGATGGAGCCTCTCGATCGGTGCTTGCCACCTTTCATCACCTGTCTCCTTGCGACGCCTCTGCGCCTTGCGTCGGAGGAGTCTAGATGGCGGTGTTAGAAACCCACGTACAATTGTCATCAGGGTCTATCACTTACACAGGGTGATACGTCTCGGGGACGAAAAGAATGATCGAGACGAACAGGGCGCCGGTCCAGATGAGAAGCACATAGAAGGTCCAGCGCCTGAATTACCGGAATAATTAATACCGCTGTAAATGTTCACATGTTATCAAGCCACGAGCTCACTCACCATCCTGTAAACTGGTTTATAAAGCCACCAACCCTGTCCACACGTATTAGTCTCTGCATAGCCATGACCACGGTAGCTCAGGGTAGACATATGGAAAACATACAGCGGTCCCACTTCAGGCCCGACAAATGGAGACGCCGTGTAAATCATCATCGGCGCACTGAGTTCATGGCGAGCAAAGAGATCCCCGACAGTACCACCCGCAACACTCAGAAAGGCACTGCCAGAGATCCCATTGAAGAAACGCGCGATGATCATCGTTTGGGTATTCTGAGCCACCGCACACGGGATCAACCAAATCAAGAAAAAGGCGAAAGAGATGATATAGATATACCGTCGGCCATAGAACTGAGACAAATTAGGGATGTTCTCCCGCCCGCCTTTTTCAAAAACGATGCACTTACCTCAGAGAGAGGCCCCAAAAACAGCGGACCAAGACCTGGGTGCGTTTTGAATTAGTTCAAGCAGCAAGTCAACTAGATCCAAGAAACAAGCTCACCAAGTCCCCAGATAAAGAACGACAATCCGAGCGTCGCGACCAACCGGGAGCAGTGGAACTCCTCCGTAAGCTGGTCGTAAGTCATAGTATACATCGAGGACGTACACGTCCTACACACCATCAGACACCAACCCAAAAAGGCCAGGATAAGTCATCATAAACAAACTTACACACACAAAGAACCCAACGAGCAAATGATGACAATCAACCACCGTCTCGGCTTGCTGAAGTTTCGCGGACAGCTCGGATCATTCTCGTCCCAGTCGACAGTAAAATCATCCGCCATCGCATCCACCGTTTCTTCCTCATCCGGAGACTTCTCGCTGGCTCGCTCGTCGCCCGTGTTGCAGCTATACCCGTCATTCAAGGACCAGCTGCGCTCCAGGGGACGCGACGATACGGAGTGGAGCCTCTGCATCCGGTCATCGTGGGTGACCTGCGAAGTACTGATGGGCTCGAAGGCAGCGTCTCGCTCTCCTCCATCGGGAGAGTTGATCCGCGTGCTGTCTCCTGAGTCGCTTTTTGAGTCGCTTGTGGACTGGCTGTCCGCTGGTATGGACATGTCCGCTGGGGTGGGTAAAGCTTGTCCCGGGGGGGCTTCGGCGTGCGGAGCCGCGGACATGATGGATTAGACTCGAGACTCGAATGGTGTTCTGTTCCAGGAGGGACTTTCTTTCCCTACTCCTGTAGAACTTTCCAAATAATTGTTCAAGATCGAACGGAGTTTATGAGACGTTGCTTTGGGATTATGAACGATCGTCCCGCATCCCGTAGGACTTCGGAATTAACGATTCCGGAATCCAGCAAAGCTTAACCGGTCCAGTCAAGCGCGGAGCTATCAAACAAGAAATCGGTGATCACTCGAGAAAGAAGTGATCAGCATGGAAGAGGAGAAAGAAAATGGGAAGGGCAATACTAATTAATCATGCATAGTCCGAGCAAGACTCGGCATCTGAGCAAACCGACAGCCGATGGTCCAGACGTTGGAGTCGTGACTTTAGTCATAATGACCCCGAATCCTTTAACTTTAGTTGAATTAGTGGATGGATCCAGACAAACCAGCTAGTTAGCCAGCTTTAGCTACATCATTCCTGCTAGTGACAGGGCTTGGGTTCCGTGTTGTTTCATGCATGATCCATGTGGGAAAGAAAATTTCCGGAATCACGTCGACCACGTGGAACCTTAACTGTCTCAATATACTTTGATATACTCAATATGATAGATGTCAATCCACTCATCGATTCCATTATTCACGTCTATAGTACTGACTACCGGGGTAGTGCCTACCCAAGTAATAAAGCTAACTAAGTCCATCCCCATATTCCTATCACTATCCACCGGAAGAAAAAACACTCAAGGAATCAATCCCAGCCAAGATAGCAGCTGAGCCACCAGGTTTTTTCCTTGCAAAACCCTAAACAAGTCACCCAAACACCGGGAATTTAAAACAAAAATAATGATAAATGACCCGCATCCCAGATACAACGAAAACAAAAAGACATACAAGCCAAGAGAGAGAAAAAGAAGAGAGAGAAATAGAAGAATAAAGAAAATAAAGGGAAACAACAGAGGGGGAACCATGAAAATCAAACATCTGTACAGGAAGGGAAAACTGCCATCATCTACACAACCTGGGTCGACTCGTTCTCGCCGCTGCCAGTCTCCTCAGCCCAGGCGCCCCAGAGAGCACGCTTGCCGCGGATCTTCAGCGGGCCGCCAACCTTGTCCGGGCGCTGATCCACTTGGACGGCATCCTTGGTCGCCAACACGAGCACCTCGAAAAACATCTTGGTGGCATCCGCCTTGGACGCCTTCTGTTCAGGGAGGATGTCCTGGAACTTGACGCTCTTCTTCTGGTCCGCCGCGGACTCTCCCAGGCGGTCCCGAAGCACGTGCACGGCATGCTTGGTGCCCAGGGAGACCGGGCCGCTGTCGGCGGGTTGGGTGGTGTCGTCGAAGGATTCCCCGGCGTGGTCCATGGCGTCGTCGTCGCTCAGGTGCAGTTCGCGGTCCTCCTCGTTTCCGGGGAACTCGATCTCCGACCGCGGGTGCAGCGTCGAGTCCATGCCGACGCCCTCGTCCACCGGGACGAGAGCCTCTTCATCGCCCAGGTCCAGGGCGGGGGCGTTGGCCGCCTGGATGTCCATGTCCGCGATGCCGCTGTCGCGCTTCCGCTTCAGCTCGCCGGCCTGCTTGACGGCGTCGAAAGACAGCATATCGCGCAGCTCGGGGGCCCAGCCACGGCCACGGCCACCACCGAGCACGTTCGACACGAAGTCGCCGTTCTTCTGCATGTTCATCAGGGTGAGCAGAACAGGGTCCCGGGGCAAAAAGGACGCCGGTTTCAAGATGCTGGTCCGATCGGCCTGCAGCTCCTTCATCTCACTGCGGTTGTAGTCGGTGTGTTCGTCCAGACCCATGAGGACCACCTTCCGTCGTTTGGCGCGTTGCGCTTCCTGGGCAACGACCTCCTCGTCGTCGTCCTCTTCCAGTTCGTCCTCGCGAACGTCCTCGTCGTCCTGGCCCTGGCGCGCGACCTCGCGCTCCATGTTCGTCATTTCCTCCTCGGGCATCTCGGTCATGACACTCTCGTCGTCGCCGTCGGAGTGGTGGTGGTCCAGCCCGTCCAGCACGGGATCCGCATCCATTCCGAGATCCATCGCGTCATCCAGCAAGGGGTTGTCTTGCGGGCCATCGGTGCCGAGGTCCATCTTGAGGGGGGCATCATCCTCGCCCAGGTCCAGCGGCAGGTCGACGTCGTTGAACTTGCCCGCATCGCTGAACAGATCCTCTTCGACGGGGCGCGGGGCCGGCGCATCTCGACCCATTTCCATGCTGTAGTCCACGGCCAAGGGGGTGTCATCCTCTCCGATATCGATGTCGACCAGGGTGTGATCTTCGAGACGCGCGGGTTCCTGCGAGGCCGAGCGGCGGAGGCCTGAGTCGGGCAGCAGTTGACTGCCGAAATCCATCGACGACCCTGGCCGCTTTCCCTCGGGTTCCAGGTTGAGGGGCTGCGGCAACAGGAGGGACGAATCCAGGTTCATGAACAGGTCGGACTCGGTCAGCACGTCGGGGAGCGTGATGCCACCCGGGGCCACCACGGTGGTGGCCAGGTCGTTGTTGTTCGTCAAGCGGAATGCCTAGTTCAGGGAGTTAGCCAGCGATTCGATTCCACAGCTCCGCGGTGGTAATCTCACCATTTTGATCTTCATCAGCGCTTCATTGCAGTCGTCCAGGAGGTAGCGCGCCTTGCGGCTGTAAATCCGCACGACACCCAGCAGCAGCTGGCCACTCAGTCGCAGAGCCATCGGGGCCTGTCCTTGGTCGACGATGGCGCTGACACTCCCTTCGATGTCGGACTGCAGGATATGCGACTTGGACAGTTTGCGCTCCAAGTTGGCGGACAACCAGACGCGAGCCAGGGGGCCCGTCTTGGACAGCAAGGTCTCGGAGTAAAACATGTTGATGAGTTTTGGGTCTCAGTGGACCAAGAACACTCCCATCCAAAAACCAAATCAATCCAAAAGAACCCGCCCAACGCGGGGTGTTCTTGGGGGGTTAGGTGGAGGAGTCCCTAGCAACGCCGGTGTGATGACGCGCCGGATGCCGACAACGAAAAAAAGGGATCGCCGACAGGACCCTCTTTGATGATGACGGCTAATGCGTTCAGCGATCACGAACCCAAAAAGATAACACCACCCACAAGTCGCGTGGTTTCAAGGTGAAGAAAGCGAAATCGATCAGGACCCACCAACAATTGCGATGGTTTGGGTGGACACGGAGGGACAGGAGGAGCCAAGCGAGAGGGGTTGTTGTTGGCGATAAATGGGGTGGTTGGCTGGGAGAGTTGGAAAGTGGGAGATGGTGGTGAGCGAAGAGAACTGGAGAACCTGAGAACTCAGGTTTCAGAATGCAGCGCGTCTGACCGTACCGTACGGTATGGTAAAGAATGGTTGCCTGGTTGCCCAGGCGCACCAGCCTCCTGCTCGTGACTGTCCGGTTGTGATTGGTCCGTTATGTGTGTGGCTGGGATCACGTGTAAGTAGCACGCTAGTCCTGATGCGGGTTATTCGGATCAACTCGTTCTCCGGGACTAGGCTGGATAGAGACTAGTGTGTTTCCCCGGCCAGGCAGCAAGGCATCCCGCCGCTTGAGGTCAGGCTGTCAAGATGGGAAAACGAAGTATAGAACATCCATCTGACTTCTCTCTATCGGTCTGATATTCTGATGTTGAGATTGTTCCTCCTTCCACCACATTGATACTTTCTTTCTTCATTAGAGTCGACTCCCTCCTTGCATCGTCCGCCTCAGCAGCTCCGGTTGTTTACGACGGCTAATTACAAACAGTCTCGCCGCCTTCCAGACCCTGGCCCCAGAGTCCACGTCTTCTTAGTCTCCCTCTTCCCTGCACTCTTATTTGATGCATCTGCAGCCTAGTCGCATCTGAGAACGTGGCGTCTCGCAATCTCACTTGCCCGGATCTTGGATTTTTCCTGTCGACTGGATTTGATTCGATTGTGTTACCTGGTTTTTTTTCCTTTCTCTCTCTCTCCTTCCCTCCCTCCCCATCCCACCTGGATTGCGCTTGTTCAAGCTCGCCAAAGCTTCTCAACACTCGAGTCCCACTCCCAACTGGACGGGATGATACCGGGTGGTGTCTGATTTGGCAGACTGATTCGCTTTCGGCAAAGCATGAGAGATGTCAAGATCCGCAACGCCTGCGCTCCCTTTGCATAATGCTCAGGCTTCCTCAAGACCGCGTTCGACCACTCCCGCGGGACTGGCAAGCTCGTCATCTCCGTCAGTAAGTGCGATTTGACCTAGTAGTCCCTCTCTGTATCCGCTTTCAAGTGTACTGACCACGCGGTTTCTCCCCTGACTAGACTTCCACCTCGACATACTCGTTGCTAGACCCCCAGGAAACCGCCGAGCGCCTGCAGACCTCCCTCCTTCATGGTCTTACTCCGGTCGAGGCGGAGATCCGATATCTACGAGATGGACCGAACGAACTCCCCCACGAAGAACCGGAACCCCTATGGCTTCGCTTTCTCAAACAGTTCCGCGAATCCCTGATCCTCCTGCTCCTGTCGTCCGCCGCCATCTCCTTCTTGATGGGGAACTACGATGACGCCGTCAGCATTACACTTGCCGTGACGATCGTCGTCACCGTGGGGTTCATCCAGGAGTATCGGTCGGAGAAGTCTTTAGAAGCATTGAGCCGTCTCGTCCCACACCACGCGCATCTGATCCGCGACATCCCTACCCTGGACACGCCCGTGGTGGCCCACCCAACCGCGTCCATCGACGCCGGGGAGGAGCTAGAACTGCAGGAAGTGGGAAGCCGGAGCCCCGGGGCGGCTTCAGCGGCTGTCAAGGCGGCCTCTATCGTCCCGGCCAATGAACTCGTGGCCGGGGACCTGGTCCTGTTTGCGGTAGGGGACCGGATCCCGGCCGACATCCGGATCACGATGGCTACCGACCTTACGGTCGACGAGTCGAATTTGACGGGTGAGAATGAGCCCGTGGTCAAGTACCCCCATGCGGTCCGGAGCCCCAAGAATCTCGGGGTGCACGAGCCCAAGATCGTCAGCCCGCCTCGCTCGCCGTTCTACGACGCCCCCGCCAGCGGTGCTGTCGGCGCGGATATCCGCTTAAACGAGCAGCATAACATCGCGTTCATGGGCACGCTGGTCCGGTCCGGGTACGGCCAGGGCATCGTCATCGGGACCGGCGCCAGGACCGAGTTCGGGAGCATTTCGGCCTCGCTGCAGGAGATTGAAAGCCCCCGCACGCCTCTACAGATGTCCATGGATCGTCTGGGTCAGGAGCTGAGCTACGTCTCCTTTGGCGTCATCGCCCTGATCATGGTCATTGGGTTGATTCAGGGGCGCCACATCCTGGACATGTTCACCATCGGGGTGTCCCTCGCCGTCGCTGCGATCCCGGAGGGCCTCCCGATCATCGTGACGGTGACGCTCGCCCTGGGCGTGCTGCGCATGGCCAAGCGCGGGGCGATCATGCGGCGACTCCCCAGCGTTGAGACACTGGGCTCGGTTAACGTCGTCTGCAGCGACAAGACAGGAACCCTCACCTTGAACCACATGACGGTCACCAAAATGTGGCATTTCGACTGCGCGGATCCGTTCGAGGTCCACCACGACATCAGCTCCTTGACCCCGGGTCCCGCCGCCCGCACGATCCTCCGAGTGGGCAACATCGCCAACAACGCCCGGCTGTCGCGGATCCACGCGAATTCCCCCGCCAGCGCCTCGTCCGCCGCCGTGCTGTCGTCCACGGACGACCGGGCGTCGGGATCCATCCGGAGCCGATGGGTCGGCCAACCCACCGACGTGGCGATCCTGGACCTCCTGGACACCTTCGGGGAGAATGATGTGCGCGATCGGATCTGCGCCCGCGTGGCGGAGACGCCATTCAGCTCGGAACGAAAGTGGATGGGCGTGGTTATCGGCAGTGGCTCGCCGGGTGACCCGATGGCGCTGGCCTCGCCCGGGGGCACCAACGTCGCGTACATCAAAGGCGCGCTGGAGCAGGTCTTGAAGCGGTGCGACACGTACCTCACCAAGGACGGACGCGAAGTCATCCTCGACGAGCCCCGGCGTCAGACCGTGCGGCACGCCGCCGAGCAGATGGCCTCCGAAGGGCTCCGCGTGCTGGCCTTCGCCAGCGGAGCGGTGCGCGACCTATCACGCGGCCGGCCTCTCGGTAGCCGATCGGCCACACCCCACTCGGGGACCAGCCGCAGTGGCAGCGGGAGTGACAACGACGACCAGTACAACGGGCTGGTGTTTTCAGGATTGGTGGGGATGAACGATCCGCCACGGAAGGATGTCCACAAGTCCATCCGGCGCCTCATGGCGGGCGGGGTGCGGATCATCATGATCACCGGCGATGCGGAGACCACGGCGGTGGCCATCGCCAAACAGCTGGGAATGCCGGTCAACGACACGCCGGGGTCGCGGCAGGTGATGAACGGGGAGGAGATCGACCGGATGAACACGGATGAGCTGGCGCAGGCGATCGCGTCGACGGCGATCTTCGCGCGCACGAGTCCGGACCACAAGATGAAGATCGTGCGCGCGTTGCAGGCGCGGGGAGACGTGGTGGCCATGACCGGGGACGGGGTGAACGACGCGCCGGCGCTGAAGAAGGCGGACATCGGCATCTCGATGGGCAAGCTGGGCACGGATGTCGCCAAGGAAGCGGCGGATATGATCCTGACGGATGACGACTTCTCGACGATCCTGCGGGCGATCGAGCAGGGCAAGGGCATCTTCTACAACATCCAGAACTTCATCACGTTCCAGCTGAGCACCAGCGTGGCGGCGTTGAGTCTGGTGTTGCTCAGCACGACGCTGGGATTCAAGAACCCGCTGAACGCGATGCAAATCTTATGGATCAGTACGTGATCAGCCCCGCCCTCAACTCAATAACTTTACCGCTAACCTTTATCCAATAGACATCCTCATGGACGGCCCCCCGGCGCAATCGTTAGGCGTCGAGCCCGTCGACCCGTCAATCATGCACCGTCCACCGCGACCGCGCACGGCACGGGTGCTCACCAAGCCGCTCATCCGGCGCGTGCTCACCTCGGCCTTCATGATCATGCTGGGGACGCTCGCGATCTACGTCTACGAGATGGGCGACGTGGACGACGGGGTCACCCCGGGCAAGATGTCCCGGGTGGTCACGGCGCACGACACGACCATGACGTTTACGTGCTTCGTGCTGTTCGACATGTTCAACGCGCTGACGTGCCGCAGCGAGGGCAAGTCGGTGCTGCGGGGCGAGCTGCCGCTGTTCGGGAACAAGATGTTCAACTACGCAGTGCTCGGATCGCTGGCGGGCCAGGCGTGTGTGATCTACCTGCCGTTTCTGCAGCGGGTGTTCCAGACGGAGGCGCTGAACGCGGCGCACCTGTTCAAGCTGGTTTGCATCTCGAGTTCGGTGTTTTGGGTCGACGAGGCGCGGAAGTATTACCGGGTGGTGCAGCGGCGGAGGGCTGTGGGGGTGGGGTATAGTGTGAATGTTTAGGTTTGTGGTTTATAATCATGTATAGATGGGGAAGACGAAGACGACGACGAAGAAAAAGAAGAAGGAAAAGAAAAGAGAAGCAGGGACTCCGCGGTTGGATTGTATATGAATGATAATAAATAATGGAGATATAAATTCACCTTGTATTTCGGACTGATCGAGGCCCAGCGTTCTCCCCGCATAGTAACTAACTAGTCTCCAATTCTGCATGCAGGATTAGTTTGATCCAGACAATCACATCTTGGGTCAGGGTACTCCGTACATCATCCAGGCAGGGCCAGACCCAGACCTTAGCACAGCCAATGCTGGCCCCCAACGCTGGACTCTGGACGAGCCCCACTTATGAGATTGGGTAGTAGGGGCATGCATTAGGTATCTGATCAGATGGCGATGGACGGATGGAAGGATGGAGAGTGGGTATGGATCGAGTCTAAGCTGGGGTGTTGTTGTGGGGTTGATGCTCTCGTGGTGTATACTAGGGTAGGGGTGTATATTATATATTTTATTAGTAGGTTAGTATCTGTAGTTGTTGGGATATTCTGTATTTTATGTACCTAATGAAAACCAGATGGGGATAATAATAATAAACGATGGTGAAATATGAATTAAGCTTCAGTGACTGTATGCTTTTCCTCATCTGTACTGCACATGGTATACGCTGGTGTGAGATTGGTAGTATACTGTAGCTGGGTGAGATTGATAGATATCAATTAGTGGCATTATGGTGGAAAGGAATGTGATTGGCTGATGGGGATGATAAGGGTCTAGGGTGGATTTACATCGTCAATGGGTATGCTCATTATTTTTTATTAGTATTATTACTCTAAAACTAGTAGTATGATAATTATTTCAGCTGGATTTACTGATGTAATCTACTCAGTAGTCATAATAACTCACAGTAGTGTAGTAGTGTAGTGTAGTAGGAGTGTAGTAGGGAGGTAAAAGTAAGAGTAGAGAGGTAGAGATAAGCCTCCTGAAAGACCCGAACCGGTCGGGACAGACAGGAAACCCGACGCATCCCGAGCAGACTGATTGGTTCCCGAGCGGGATCGTTATCAGAGCCTCCATCGTCTGCGATCCACTAATCGGGTGGAGCTCCCGACCCACTTGGCTGGGTGGCGTTGGACCTTATCGGGGGTTCTCATCCTATCATCTTCTTGCCTTATATCTACCCTTCAATACTCTGTACTCCGTACACCACCTACCTACCCCTACTGTAGGTGTGTAGGTCTACCCTACAGGAGTGGTAGGTGTACACCTGTAGATACCACTACTGCAGGTAGATACTACAGAAGATAGATGAGAGACCTTATCTATCATCAGGGACAGAATATAAATACAGGACCATCTCGAGCTGGATGTCAACACCGTCAATAGTTCCGTGTCATCTCAATCAAACTATCCTCAATGGTCCCGGCACTATGGATTATATGGAGAGTCCATGGATCATCTAACTCTATATCTCCTTTCTGACTTTCTCATTATGATATTCTGATCTAGCGGATCATGATCATTATAATATCATGATCATGTTGATCATGACTGATTGATGGAGCAGAGAGAATCGCCACGAGCGGTATCGGCAGTAAGAATCTCCTCTTGACCCAGATGGGAAAAGGTCGGATCCATTTGCCACGAGATGGCGTCTGGATGGTGGAATCTTCCTCTGACAGGACTCCTGTACTTTCCGAGTATTTCTGTAAAGCGATCGAACTGATGACGGTCTGAAGGATGAGAAAAAGAAAAGAATCATCATTGAAAAGAATAAAATCAAATAACAGAATCAAAGGGAAAAGAATCCAAACTAAAAAATAATCAAGAAAAAAAAAAAAAAAAAAAAAGAAGATAAGCGGTGGGTCTGGACCCTGATTGGCCGATGCCGAGGGCGAGTTTATTTTATTCTATTTGATTTTCCAACCGCTTGTTATCTGGCCCTCTATCGGTCTATCTATCATCGTATTTGATTTTTTATTCTCGATTCGGTTTCATTCCTTTGCCGCGCCTCCCTCTCTTTCTCTCTCTCCTCTTTCTCTCCTCTTTCTATCTGTCTCTTTCTCTCTTCAATCCTTCTCGTCTCCCCTCTCAAGTACTCTCTTAAGTACTCACTCCCCGTGGTCATTCTCTTTTCTCAATTGCAATTGACAGGTTCAATTCGAGAGAAAAAAAGACAAAGAGAAAAGTCAAAAGAGTTCCACCCCGCCGATCGATACTCGAACACCACGCGACCTCCCATTCGTCTGATTCCACCGTCCACTGCAGGCCCACCCAGCTGGACTTTTCTGGAGCCAACCGCTTGGCTCCCTGGCTCGTCTTTTATATACCTTGAACTCCCGTCTGCCTTTCTGCTCCACATCGTTGCGGAGCTCATCTACCTTCTGCATCCTTTGACTCTGCAGCTGTCTTCAATCATCTCTTTCTACTCGGTTTCCAATCCATCGACCACCATTCGAACCCATCGACTCTCCTCAATTGAAGACAATCGAATCTCATCCACACTCCAATCAGACCAATCGAACCTCAACACCACCCTCGACACCGACCCCGACTCTGGGCGGTGGTGATTCATTCACAATCCAACACATCCCCCATCCCATCCCGTCATGGCCGACGTCAAGGCCCCCTACCTCCCGCAATATGCCTCGTACAACTGGACCGGTGCCCCCTCCGACTATGCCAACCTGGCCACCAACGAACTCGGCGGGGACTCCCGTAAGTCCTCCGATCTCTTCCCTCGTCTCAACCCAGTCTAACCCTTCCAGGCGTCGAAAACCTGAACAAATGGTATCAATCCGGCGATCAGGCCTACATCATCATCTCCGCCGCCATGGTCATGTGTATGGTCCCCGGCCTCGGCTTCCTCTACTCCGGTCTCGCCCGTCGAAAGTCCGCCCTCAGCATGATCTGGGCCTGTATGGCCTCCCTCTCCGTCGTCACCTTCCAGTGGTACTTCTGGGGCTATTCCCTCGCCTTTTCCCCCCAAGCCACCAACGGCTACATCGGTGACCTGCACCACTTTGGTCTCATGAAGACCTTGGGCGCGCCCAGTCCGGGTTCCTCTCTCGTGCCCACCCTGCTCTATGCCTTCTATCAGGTATGACCTTGCCTACATCCCTTTCCCTTTCCAAATCCTCGACTCATCGTGATAGATGCAATTCTGCGCCGTCACCGCGGCCCTCGTCATGGGTTCCGTCGCCGAACGCGGCCGTCTCCTCCCCGCCATGGTCTTCATCTTCGTCTGGGCCACCATTGTCTACTGCCCCATGGCCTGTTGGGTCTGGAACGTCAACGGCTGGGCCTACAACTACGGCGTGCTCGACTACGCCGGCGGCGGCCCCGTCGAGATCTGCTCCGGTATGACCGCCCTGGCCTATTCGATGGTCTTGGGTCGTCGCCAGGAACGCATGATGCTCAACTTCCGCCCCCACAACGTCTCCCTCATCGTCCTGGGCACCGTCTTCCTCTGGTTCGGCTGGCTCGGGTTCAACGGCGGCTCCGCCTTTGGCGCCAACCTGCGCGCTGCCATGGCCTGCTGGAACACCAACCTGACCGCCGCCTTCGCCGCCATGGCCTGGGTGATTCTCGACTGGCGTCTGGCTCGCAAGTGGTCCATGGTCGGCTGGTGTTCCGGCACCATCTCGGGCTTGGTCGCTGCCACCCCGGCCTCGGGCTTCATCACCCCGTGGGCGAGTGTCATCCTGGGTGTGGTTACGGGCATTGTTTGTAACTATGCCACCAAGGGTATGTTCCTCCTCCTCCTCCTACTCCTACGACTAGAGTGAGATCTGACTGGAGTAGTGAAATTCTGGATCCGCATCGATGATTCCATGGATGTGTTCGCCGAACACGGCGTTGCCGGTATCGTCGGTCTGATCTTCAACGCCCTCTTTGCCGACGACTCCATCGTCGGTCTGGACGGTGTCAACACGGGTTCCGGCACCGGCGGCTGGGTGATCCACAACTACAAGCAACTGTACATCCAGATCGCCTTCATCGTGGCGTCGTGCGCCTACGCCTTTGTTGTCTCGGCCATCATCGCCTACGCCATCAACGCCATCCCAGGTTTGAAGCTGCGCGCGTCCGAGGAGGCCGAACTGCTGGGTATGGACGACGACCAGCTGGGCGAGTTCGCCTACGACTACGTCGAGGTCCGCCGCGACTACCTGGCCTGGACCCCGCAGAAGCAGGAGCAGCTCGAGGACGGCCACCACATCCCGGCGGCCGCCCGCTACGGCATCGGCGAGCACAGCTCGATGATGCTCGACGGCCACCCCCCGGTCGGTTTCCACAGCCGAGCCTGCAGCTCCGGTGATTCGCAGATCCAGGAAGTGAAGATCATGCCGCCTCAGCCGGTTCAACCTGCTCCTCCTGTTCAACCTGTGCAGCCTGTTCAGCCTGCTCAACCTGCTGCGCCGGAGAAGGCGGAGTGATTTTTCTTTTTCTTTTTTTTCTTTTTTTCTTTCTGTTTCTTCTTCGAATATCCAGCGTGTTATTGGCTGTGCCAATATTGCATGTATGATCTATTGATGGATTGGCGTTTGGTTGTACATAGGGTTGGGTTGATACCACTGTAGACATGATAATATACTCTTTCCAATACTTTACAGTACTCATGACTCATAATACAACCACATAGTATGATAATAAAATGATAATAAACAAATAAGTCACAAAAGACATAAAAGACAATTTAAAGAAAAAAAAGATTAATCCCCCGTCCCAACCTCCAAATCCAACTGACAATTACTCGAAATCGAATAATCCTCCAACGTCAAAAAATCCTTAAACGGCCGCTCCCCCTGCCTCTTCAGCAGCAGCGCATTCGGCTCCCGCCCAATATGCGCCGCCACCATCGCCTTGAAGTCCCCGATCGTGTCCGACGGCAAGCACGGGATGGACGTCTTCGTGCCCAGCCGGTCGTTGACGTGCACGATGATCATCGCCTGCGGCGGCCCTGCTGCTGCTGCTGCCGCGGCTGCGCGCTTTTCCTTTTTGCGCTGCTTGCGTGCTTCTCGTTCGGCGGGGGTTTCATTTTCGTGTTTGGAGGTTGCTTTGCTGGTGGTGCGGGATTCGTCGGTCTTGGATCTTGGGGGAGACCGAGACCGAGAGCGAGATCGTCGATGTGGCCGTCGCTGCTGTGGAGAGCGAGATCGATCTCGATCGTCTCGTCGGTAATTGTATCCCCTGTCTAGACCGCGACTCGAGCCATCGTCTCTGCTGCTGGTGTTGGCGCTGCCACGCTTATCTTTCCAGCGGAAGCCGCCGGTTTGGGCTTTTGGGCGCCGCGGTGGGGAGCGCGAGCGGGAGCGGTGTCGCTCGTGGCGGTCTGCCATTTGATTTGTTTGTTTCTTTTCTCTTTTTCTTTTTGTAGGATGGTGGGTGGTGGTGGGGTTAGGTGAGGTTGGCCATGGTTGTTTTTGTAGCTAGCGGTAGCTGTTGGTGAGGGAGGTAAGGTAAGGTATCTGGTAGGTTATTTGATGGTTAGCTTATCAGTAGATTTATTAGTAAGGTATTACTCATCATTATAGTCTCGCTGTATCTATATATACTTTATTTAATACGATTTACCAGACACTGCAGTAAAATGGATGTTTAGTATACGATAGAGTACCACTACCAAGTCTATAGAATATATAATACTACCTCCGCACCATCCCCCTCACCCGTAATCTCTCCTCCGCACTCAACTTGTCAACCACCTCGGCCGTCTCCCCTCCCCTGAGCACATCGTCCCACTCGTCCTCGTCCATCCCCACCACTAGCGCCATCTGCGTGCACCGCGCAAACGCCTCGCGGTGTCTGTACCGGCCCGGCGCGCCGTGCGTCCCGCCCACGTCTACGGCGGCGCTGACGACGCCCGCCACGTCGCGCTCGAGTCGCGTGGCGCCCAGCGCGTTCACCCGGCCGTGGTAGGACCAGAGGCGCTTCTCGAGCAGTCGCGCGAGGTAGGCGACTGTGACCGTGAGGAGGCGATCGAAGGCGGATGCCGTGAGGATGCGGGAGACGGGGAGGAGGAGCTCGGTCCAGCTGTTGGCGAAGCGGGGCCGGACGAGTTCCGCCCGGCTGTTGGTGTCGCCGCTGCCGTGGCCCGCGTCGTGGTCGTGGTCGTCGCTGTGGTCGTACTCGTTGTAGGCGCTGCTGGTTGGGTCGCGGTCGTTGCCCGGTTGGTATTCGATGTCGCGGAATGCGTCGGCGAGGATGGGCCGGAGTCGGTTCTTGACCACGTTGTTGAAGACGACTTGGATGCCGTCCGAGAGCAGCTCGGTGGCTTTGGATTCGAACGACGAGGACATCGTTTGGAGGGTCCGTAGCGCGAGCGCCGCTTCGGCTGGCACGGGGAAGAGAGCACGCAGGGGCTCGGACTCCTCGGTTTGTCCGTCTGGCCCCGTGATTCGCTTCTTGGCTTCGGTGTGGTTCTGGATGATTCGCCGCACGTAGTCGACTGCGATGTCGAGGTTGTTGATGAGAACTAAGAACGGGATGAGAAGATGCTCTGGGGGCTGTGCGCCCTGGACTGGCGCCCGTGGGTAGCACTCGTCGCGCATCTTGCGCTGTGTCATGCCAATGAAGTCGGAGCCGAGCACCCGTGATAAGGTGGGCACCACGTTGGTGACTACCCCGATCTGCGATGTGGCGAGCGACTGCTGGAGGACCTTGTTGACGATGTACATGATGTCGTCGACGGCCGAGGTGATGTGTGGGGGATCGGCCTTCAGTGGCCGCTGGGGCTGGAGGGTTAAGCCAGATGGCTGTTCGTCGAGCTGGAAGGCTTTCTCGACGGACCGCCGGAAGAAGAATGTTGTCATCGTGTTGAATGGAGACACCAGTCGGTCGTTGATCTTCCTCGCAAGGCTTGATTCTTGTAGGAATTGAGGTGTGACGAACCTCTCCTCATCCTCTTCCGTACCCTATTGTTCGTTAGATCTTTTCTTAAAGCGGGAATCCCGAGTTGACTCACGTTGCACGTCTCCGCCAAGAAACGACAGTAAAGGGACCACCGGCCCAACATGACCGCCATCTCGTTGAGCACCCCGTCGATCTCTTTCATATCCACCCCTTCATCCTCGGCCGCCACGCCACCGTCCTTGTTAGCAGGGGAGTTAGACCGTGGAGTAGTGCTGCGCTGCGGCAGAAAGCTCTGCACGAGGAAGGTGAACGCATAGGATTTGGTGTCGGTCAACTTGCGGTCCATGTGGCGCTCATCGCTCCAGGTGTCAAGAATGATGCCTCCCTGGACGTCCGCCTCGATCTGTAATCGCTCAATCACCCGGTTCATCTTCCGCGGCCCGTAATGGCGCTCCACTAGCCCACCGTGACCGTCCACAATCTGCGCAATGTGCTCGAACAATTTGATAAGAGCATTGGCGTAGAAGAAACCGTCCCGGCTTTGGGCGGTGGACCCCGCGTTGAGGTTCGACCGAGCGCGCGACGCAACCCCCTGGCACACGTAGCGGCCGTAGACGTCCAAGCCGACCTCGGAACGGCCGATCAGCGGGAAGAGCTTGAAGAAGCGGGTGATCTTGGCGTCGTTGCTCTCCTTGACGGCCTTGTCAAACTCGCGCAGAAAGAGCCCACACAGAGACTCAGCCGCGTTCTCCAGCGTGACGTGCGGCGCATCCGGCACCTCGGCAGTGGGCACCATCTGGGCGGCGAAGGTCCCGTGGACGACCTCCTTGGGGATCTTGGAGGCGCGGTTCAGGTAGGTGGCCGCGGTCTCCCAGTCCTGCGGGGCACCCATGGAGCCCGACACACCCAGCACGCAGGCCTTGAGCTCCGAGACCTGCTCCACGACCTGCAGTGTGGCCTTGACGTGCGACTGTTCCAGGTCCAGACGGCGGACGGCGCTCGAGATGCGGTCGGCCGTCGCGGCGGCGTCGGAGAGCATGCCATGGCTTACGCTCCGGGTGGTGGTCGTCTGGGAGCTGAGATGGGCTCGAAGGAGATCCAATCGACCAAATTCGCGCGAGAAGTCTTTTTGGGAGGTCACTAGGGCGTCCAGTCGAGCGGTTACTGAAGCTTCCTGGTCTTGTAGATGCGACAAGGTCGCTCTGATCTCCGCGACGGAGCTGGCATTGAAGATGTCGGTTTCGCCATGTCCATTGACCGATGGGGAGACACCGGACACGGACATTCTTTTGAATAGCCGAGAGAGGTGAGTAGAATAGATTTGGAGAATGAGAGAGAGAGAGATGAGGATGAGATGATGATAAAGGAGCAAGCTGGCGTTGAGATGAATGGGGAAGGCGGTGAGTATGATAATTTATGCAGGGATATGACAGAGATATGAACGTGATCCACGTTATGACATATAGAGCTATGCACCTACATTTGACTTCAATATCAATATGGATATAATCAGTATGTATATACGAATATTGACGATTTTAGATTTCATTCGGGATATAGCAATTATACAGTCATATGCGGAATCTATGTAATATACTCCCGATTGATTTCACATGGAGATGACGTTATAGTATGACAGATGCCCAAGGCAGCAACCGAGCCTCGCATCTCGATGATTTTCGAATGATCGAATCAACTTCTCTCTTTTGACAACTTCTTTGCTTCGTCTGTACATATCCGTATTGCTCGCGGTTGCTTTTTGCCGTTCTTCTTGTTAAATCACCTTTCTATATTACTTCCTCCGTCCTTCTCCTCTCGTTTCCGTTTTCATTTTTTCTTTCTTCCGCCACCATCGGTCGCCGTCGCAGACCTCGACATCAGCAGTCCAGGTTCTCCAAACCTGGTCGGCCACGTCGCATCATGGGGAACGAATCTTCGACCATGGTCGATGCGAAGACCCCACCGACCGTGTTAGAGGCGCGGACGGTGGAAGCGCTGGCCAAGTACGTCAAGGAGAAGGGCGTGCGCCGCGTGGTCGTCATGGTCAGTTGTAGAGCTCTTCCCGGCATGATCCTCCAGCTGATAACCGTATACTACAGGTGGGCGCTGGTATCAGCACCTCGGCAGGCATTCCGGATTTCCGATCTCCAGACACCGGTATTTACGCCAACTTAGCCCATCTGGACCTGCCCGATCCCGAAGCCGTCTTCGATATCAGCTTCTTCCGCCAAAACCCCCGGCCCTTCTATGCCCTGGCCCGGGAGCTGGCCCCCGGGAAATACCGCCCCACTGTGGCTCATGCCTTCATCCGGCTCCTCTACGACAAGGGGATTCTGCTGAAACACTTCTCGCAGAACATTGATTGTCTAGAGCGCTTGGCGGGCGTCCCCGGCGAGGTAATCGTGGAGGCGCATGGGAGCTTCGCCACCCAGCACTGCATCGAATGCAAGGCCGAATATCCGGAGGATCGCATGAAGGAGGCTATCGCTCAGGGAAGCGTGCCCACCTGTTTGCGGTGCAACGGCTTAGTGAAACCGGACATCGTCTTCTTCGGCGAGGCACTGCCGTCGGACTTTTTCGACAACCGCTCTCTCCCTGAAGAGGCCGATCTGTGCATCGTCATGGGCACCAGCCTGCAGGTCCAACCCTTTGCCAGTCTGCCGTCCTTTGTGTCTGACGGAGTCCCGCGCGTGCTCATCAACATGGAACGCGTGGGGGGACTGGGATCTCGGCCGGATGATGTGTTGATCCTGGGCGACTGCGATGCCGGAGTACGGCGTCTGGCGAGTGCCCTCGGGTGGGAGTCCGAACTGGAACAGGTGTGGGAATCGACCAACCCCAACCGGCAATCGCGCGAGGCGGAGATGGCGCCCCTGGCGACCCGCGACGAACGGCTGCGCGACGAAGTCGACCACTTAACGGAAGAGGTGGACCGGACTCTCGGGATCTCCGATGCGTACCAGCAACGGGTGCGACAGCATCTCGACCGTCAACCGGTGAACGAGGACAGGCGGGAGAAGCGGGCGGCGGAGGACGAGGAAGAACCCGGAGTGGGGGGACTGGCGCATGTCTTCCCCCACCTGGCGCGGGGACGGAATAAAAAACCATCAGTGATATGAGCCTAACGAACCAACGGTCCTCGGACATGAGGCTGCAGGGAGGCGTTTGGCGGTATGAGTATGAAGATGTGGGAGGCACTATTTATTTGATTTGACACGACTTGGCTGGATATGATTTTTTTTTTTTTTTCTTTTTCATTTTCTTTCTCTTTTATTTCCTTCAATTCTGTTTATTCTTGTTGTTTGTTCCCTGTATAGATGGATTGGTCATGCTATGGATATACCTAGAAGATATGAAATGATGGAGTTCTCCAAGAATGAATTAGGGCTGCAATCAGGCATCCACACAGCGGACTATCTTCTGATTTCCGACCTCACGATCCAACTTAATATAACTATATTGATCTAATCCAATGGCCTGGTTTATAGAAGACTGTAATACCAATACCGCATACTCAAAATGCCGTTCGGTGAGTGAAATCATGGCGGGGCAAGTTGGTTACCAGGACGGGTTTAGCGCATAGAGTGATATCATTCATGTTTATGTAGTATTCTTGTTCTCTCGTCTCTTCTCGACTTCTTGCTTGGGCTCCTCTTTCCCACATCTCTCAATCTCTCATCTAGACCTCTCTATCTATTCTTCTTCCCAATCATATTTACTGAGAGTAATATCCTTCCTCTCTGACGACCGGTTTCTCGTCAATTCCTCGAGAACCTACATTGATCAACCCCACCTCCGCCAACGAGGCACCCGTCGCATTGCACAGTGTAGTGCAATTCCTCCATCATGGTCGGAATCGGTCCCAAGGTTCCTCCTGCTCGCAAGGGTAGGTGTATTTCGATCTCAATTGCCTTTTTTTTCTCGCTGATTCTGGGTAGGTTCCATCCTAGAGGTTCCCCAGAACCTTCTGGCCCATATACAGGAGTTCGAGAAGATCTTCACCGTCGATACAGCCAAGCTGAAGGAGGTGGTCAATCACTTTGAAAAGGAGCTGGAGAAGGGTATGTGCCAATGTTCAAAGGAGTAATTCCCGTCGTTTTGGCTAACTGGATTCAGGTCTCACTGTCGAGGGTGGTAACATTGTGAGTAGACCATTGGATCAACCTCCCATTTTTATCTAAAGGAAATCCCGCTGACAGCTCAGCCCATGAACGTTACCTGGGTTCTGGGCTTCCCCGATGGTCACGAGCAAGGCACCTTTCTCGCCCTCGACATGGGTGGCACCAACCTGCGGGTTTGTGAAATCACTTTGACCGAGGAGCAGGGCAAGTTCGACATCACCCAGTCCAAATACCGCATGCCCGATGAATTACGGACCGGTACCGCCGAGCAACTGTGGGAGTACATTGGCGACTGCCTCCAGGAGTTCATCGAGCACCACCATGAGGGCAAGGAGCTCGACAAGTTGCCGCTGGGTTTCACCTTCTCCTACCCGGCTACCCAGGAGTACATTGACCACGGTATTCTCCAGCGTTGGACCAAGGGTTTCGATATTGACGGCGTCGAGGGCCACGATGTGGTCCCTCCGCTCGAGGCAGTCTTGCAGAAGCGGGTACGACCGATCTCGTCTCCCTATCTTCTTTCTTTCTTTCTTTTTTCTTGTTTGTCTTCTGAACCGTACTGACCATCGACAGGGCCTTCCGATTAAAGTAGCTGCCTTGATCAACGACACGACTGGAACACTCATCGCCTCGGCATACACGGACCCCAAAATGCGGATCGGCTGCATCTTCGGCACCGGTGTCAACGCGGCCTACATGGAAGACGTTGGCTCGGTGCCCAAGCTCGCTCACATGAACCTACCCCCCGACATGCCCGTCGCCATCAACTGCGAGTACGGGGCCTTCGACAACGAACACATCGTCCTCCCACTCACCAAGTACGACCACATCATTGACCGGGAATCCCCGCGTCCCGGCCAGCAGGCGTTCGAGAAGATGACCGCGGGTCTGTACTTGGGCGAGATCCTCCGACTGGCCCTGCTAGATCTGGTCGACAACGAGCCCGGTCTCATCTTCAATGGCCAGAACACCGACAAGCTGAGGCAGCCATACCTCTTAGACTCGTCATTCCCCGCCGCCATCGAGGAGGACCCCTACGAGAACCTGCAGGAGACGTCCGACCTCATGGAGAGCAAGCTCGGCATCAAGCCCACCTCGGCAGAGCTGGAGATGATCCGCCGCCTGGCCGAGCTGATCGGGACCCGCGCGGCCCGCCTGTCCTGCTGCGGTGTGGCCGCGATCTGCAAGAAGAAGAACATCGAGTCGTGCCACGTGGGGGCCGACGGCTCGGTGTTCACCAAATACCCACACTTCCAGGCCCGCGGCGCGAAGGCCCTGCGTGAGATCTTGGACTGGGCGCCCTCGGAGCAGGACAAGGTGGTCATCATGGCGGCCGAGGACGGCTCGGGTGTCGGGGCGGCGCTCATTGCGTCGCTGACGCTGAAGCGCATCAAGGCGGGTAATGTGGCCGGTATCCGAAACACGGAAGAGATTAAGACGCTCATCTGATCTTCTTTGGGGTGACGGTCACATGAGTAGGCGCATATAAAAGGGATATACACGTTATGAATACAATGATCTTAGAAACTATCTTACTTTCAACAAACTTGCCTTGATACATCATTGGTTGTCGACTGACATGGAATAGATGGTCAGTCTTTGTCGACGAGCAGTTTACTCCGGGTTTGGCAGCTGCCTATCAAACTGTCAGCATCAAGGACGATCACTTCCTTTTGTTTGTCCCTCATGATTGCCCCTCCAGCTGGTTTGCAAAACATCCGCTGGACTTGTCATGATGTCACCGCGCAGGCACTAGCAGTCATGTAGTTACATATTGCGATAGATCGAACCCATCCGGATTTTCAGGATTGTCTGACAGGCTACTAATATATCATACTGGTCCAGGTTCGGTGTTTATGCATCGGAGTTTCTATCCACTCCATTGTTTGAGCTGACTATTGTCGTAGTTGGTTTATATACAAGGGGTAATCCCTGATAACAACGTCATTCCATCGCTCAGCCTGAACAGGCTGATATCGCCAAGATAACAAACAGATCATTCCACCTCGAGACAAGAACCTAGAGCAATAGATGGCTTCACTCCAAACGTGACTCCAAATCAATCAACAGAAACAATCTACCTGTCCAACGTACTCACGCCACATTCCCGCGGAACAAGGAATGCAACACCATTTGCATCTACAACGAACAAAAGACAATCCCAAAATCGACCCAGTACCACCCCTCATTACACATCAAGGGACCATATCAACCAAGCCATCCCAGCAAAAATCAAGCCAGACATGTTTCATCTCCTCCCAAGACAGGGTCAAGGCAGGGAGAAAACACCGACCAACTGACGTCGTCAGCCAGATTCAAAATCTCAACTCAACAATCCGAAGCAAGGGGCCTCGCATCCCTACCTTACTCAGGTAGACAGATACCCAGCCTTCAACTCCGTGAATTTTCTCCGATTAAGATTAGGCATGTTGGGGCTGGGAGCGGGTGTATCTTCCACGAGGGTACTTGATCTGACACTTTCCTCTGTTTAATTTGCAGTTTGGATTCTACTCTGTTCGTTCTACACTATATTATCTCATAACTGATTGAGATACTATTTTCTACCTACTACTATAACAACAACAAAATGAAACTATCGCTTGCACTCATTCTCTCCTCTGCAGCCACAGCAATGGCCCTCCCCAAAGTAGGCGGCGATCAGGCAGGCGCAGGCACCGCCGGTGGAAGTGCGCCTGGAGCGCCATCAGACCAGAGATCAGCGGGACAACCAAGCTCAAGCGGAGGACAGGGAAACTTTGTACGATATGCCTGACTTCCTTGCGTTATGGGAGAGAGAGAGAGAGAGAGAAACGTGCTAATGATCGCGGAGTAGACCCCGGGGTATAGTACGGTGAGTTGATCGTGTGGATTCTCGCCATTCATCTCGCCTTGGATGTACATACTGGTCGTCTTTTTGAGAGATGGATGGATTACACGTAGCCAGCTGGATGGGATTGACTAACTGGTTGCTTTTTTTGCTATGCATGGAATAGCTTATTGACGCGGTGAGTTTTTTGTCTTCCTTCTCCTCATTCACCATTTAAAGAAGAGAGTATTTAAATATATATGCTAATAATCAACCCATAGCTCGGCATCGACGTGAGTCCTCCTCCATCCATGACATATCAAAGCAAACACCAAAAAAAGACAAACCAAGAAAGAGACAATCAGATCTAACTAAACGAAACAGAAACTCATCCTCAAACCAGTTTCCGACGCTTTAGGCAGCATCGTTCCCTCCCCGTCGGCATCATCTTCCCCGTCTTCGTCTCCGTCCGCTTCAGCCTCCGCGTCGGCCTCGCCGGCTTCTTCACCGTCTGCGGATGTGTAGCTGTTAGCTATCAATAAACTTGTGTGCTTGGTGGTTGTTGATTCGGTGGATGGGTGGTGGATGGATGTTTAGACAATATGTCTATCTATCTATATATTGTGTGTGTGTGTGTGTGTGTGTGTGTGAAATGGAGAGGAGATTTGGATTGGAGATTGATATCATTCTTATTATGCGCTTTATGATTATTATTATCGTTATTTTCTTATTCCTATTTGTGGAGGGACTCTACTATAACTATCGTAAAGGTATGATGGCTATCTCGGGGTTCAACTTCAATGATTTCACTGTGCTGGTTGATTGATTGATTGATTGAAGTATTCCATGGTATGATTGTGGATAGACAGTAGTTGTATGAATATAGTTGACTTAATGTCTTCTGAAGAATAAGAATGAGTCTGTATATAGGCATGCATATGTCCATAAACTTAGTAACTATAGACCATATACAAACAATCCATCCATCATCCATTCATCTATATGCAGATAATACAATCATTACTTTTGTTTCCTTCTTCATCTTCTCTTCCTCCCCCCCTTCTCTATCTACCCTCTCAACACCCACCACCCCTATATATCCCCATCAGTCAACCGATTACCCCCGAATCTCCCACAACCGAATCCTCCCCTGCTCATTCCCCACAGCCACCAGCTCCGAATTCGGCGACACGGCCACAGACGAGATGCGTCCCAGCGGGGTATTAGATGTGGGCCAGTTGCGGTAGACGGTGCAGCTTGGAAGGTGGACTTTGAGTCATTTTTTGTTAGCTTTAGTTCGTTTTTTGAAAGTATCCATAGAAAGGGATATATATAGACTCACCAATTCTCAATGCGTCACGCTTCCATCGACTCGCCATTACGAAGAATTGTCCGTCCGGCGCGAATACCACGTGGCTGATGGGCGTTGTGAGTTGGTCTAGCGCGCGGATGGGTTCTGGGTTGCGCGGGATGAAGGGTTCGTTTGGTGTGGAGGAAGATGAAGAGGAGGAGGAGGAGGTTTTGGAGAGAGAGGCAGCCCACGGTCGTCGGTCGTAGACGTTGACCACGCCGCTGGAGCTGCCGATCGCGACGTAGCGATCGCCGCCTAGCTCGGTGCGGCCGGAGCGGCCGCCGAGGGTGAGGACTGTCGTGCCGACAGCGCCGGCGTCAGTCCAGCGAGCGACCACGCGGTTGAGCGATCCGTCCCATTCGGAGACCTCGCCGTTCTTGCTGACGACTGTCATGCCTTCGCCGTCGCTCCACCAGGCGAAGTCGGCGACGCCGCCGCGGCCGTCGACGCGCACCTGCGCGATCCACTGCGCCGTGCCGGCGTTCAGCACGTTGATGAGGCCGCCGCCCTTGCGCGAGGATCCCACCAGGCCGACGTAGCGACCGCAGGGCGAGAGCTTGAATCGCTCCATGGTCTTTTGCTCCTCTTTGCGGTCGGCGGTGCCGTTCACTTTGTCGACCTTGCCCGTGTCGAGGTCCCAGATGTGGAAGTACCGTCGGCGGCCGGAGGCGAAGATCTTGTTTCCTGTGGGCGGCGCGAACGCCGACGTGTGGATCGGGGTCTGGCGGATGTGGAAGGACGTGAGGAGTGGGTTCGGGGCCGGCGCGGACGGCGCGATATGGTGCAGGAAGAGCGTCGCCGCTGGTCCGGAGGACAGCAGGATCGGGTAGTGAGGGTGGAAAGCAAGCGAGTCGATAGCGGACTTGATTTGATACCTGTTAGCCATTTTCAAAACCATGCGTGTAAAGCGAGCGCATAAACTCACCGGTTGATCTTTCCCAACATCCTTCAAACGCTGGATATCCAACGTCTCCTGACGCAGCTTTCTCTTTCCCCCAGGGTGTGTCTGCTCCTCCAACTTGGTCAAATCCGTCACGCCCTGCAGCAGCTTCGCCAACGGCTGCGTGGAGTGCGTCTCGTCGTCCGAGTCCATCTCGCGATCCGAATCCGAATCGTTCTGCCGGTTCAGCTCCGGGTTCGCCCACTCGGGCGTCGGCTGCAGCTGCACGAACTGTCGGCGCAGACGTCGCACGTATTCCTTGCCGCTGATCACATCCTCCGACTCGGCTACACGCAACTTCCGCAGGCGGTTGTGGCTCGCGAGCGAGACCGTCAGACGCTCGTCGTCGCTGTCGTGCCACAGTGCAGGCTCGGTCAATGCGCCATCGTCTTCTCCGTCGGATAGGGTAGCGGCTGGGGTTGCGAGATCCGTAGACACGGGCGCAGCGCCGGAATCGAGGAAGAAAAGCTATAACAACCCCCAAGTCAGCCTGAATCCCCATACATCGAGAATTGTCCCCTCCTCAGGTAAGTATATACGCACATCAGCATCATCCACCCCCTCCAACCCCCCATCCTCCTCGTCCTCCCCACTCCCTCCAACACTACCCTCATCATCACTCCCCACCGCCAGCGTCGCCAAACTGCGATTCTTCAACGCCTCATGGAACCCCTCGTCGTCGCCAAACAACATCCGCTCCAGCTTCTCCTCGACCTCGTCCTTCTCAGGAACCTCGTCCGAGTCATCGCCATTGACGTCGGCATCCATTTCAACATCGCTGTCGTCGTGGATAGGCCTGCCGGGCTCGAAGGGCGAGCGTGTGGTGGTTTTCGCCTTCTGGCGCGTTTTTTGCTTGAGGGCTGCTTTTGGCATTTTGAAAATGGTCTGTTCTCAGTAATGCCGAGAGAAGCAGAGAAGTTGACGAAGGCCACTGGAATCGGCCGAGTTTGAAGGTCGAGGGTAGATCGTGAGAGATCTTGAAATGTATGTGGGCGACAATAATTTTCTTCGCCCGCCCGGCAGAAAAAAAGGCGGTGGGTTCCGCGGTGGGTACGTCCGTACTATCTAGAGGTACGATCAATACCGTAAATCACGCGGACTCGATTCTATACAGATTGCAGCGAACTATGTAACAGACTATGTATAATTGCGTCTAACGGGAAGATCGTGAACACTTCACACACCGCACCTATTGACATCCGGTGTGAAACGATCATGCATGAGCAACAAGCGAAATGAATGAATTTCGAGCCCAACGCCCGTACTCGCAAAACCAGTGCGTGGGACATCTGCTAACTACATCGGTTGATGGTTTTTTTTTTCCCCTTCTTTTTCTTTTTTTCTTTTCTTCTCATAAAGACCCCTACTGCTGGGTCGTATGTTTCGTCGATAGCGACGGTTGGCCTGGGTGATTGTGCTCGGCGCTAGAATTGGCAGAGGAAGATGACGTCGAGAAGTAGTCGCCCTCGTGCTCATACCGTGGCAACTGCTCCTTGGCCTGTGCGGAATTTTCCATATCCCGTCTGGTATCTTTGCCCGACTCGTCGTCCGATTCGAGCGTGTCATCCTCCAGCCCCGCCAAGAGGCCATCATGCGGACCCCGCTCGTCATGCGGCGCCTCATGATCCCGACTCTCTTCCTCTTCCAACTGACGAGCGGGCTTCTTGATGAAGGTATCGATGATGTAGTACTGGACGGCGTTCATGATAAGCGGGAACAGCAGCATCACGAAGAAGATCTGGACACCCGGGTTGCCCTCGGTCCAGCGCAGCGCCCAATCGCCCACCTTGACGATGAACGGAATCAGCTGGATGAGGAAGAAGACGCAGATCTTCATGCCCAGCAATCCGACAAAGTAGATCATCGATTGCTTGAACCACCAGGTCGCCCGGGGCGGGCGACCATAGTGTCCGGACTGGATCGATTCCGGGGGGTTGGCGAGGGGGGTGTACGAGGCGAGTCGATTCAGGATGTACAGGATAAAGATGAGAATGGGAATCCCAAGAGTAGTCTAGCATCCCATCTGTTAGCGGGTGATTCACGGGGAATCATGGGTGGGCCACGGGTTGGGCCCGCGGAAGCCACAAACTTACATCGATGCCCAGGTTCAAGATGTAAAAGGAACACGGGTTGGGTCTGTAGTCGCTGGTAATCTCCAACTGACCGGCCGAGAACATGGACATGAGCAGATTGGCCAGGTGCAACATGGCCGAGCCGAAGACTTGCTTCGAGACATCAAAGGCCCAGACTTTCACGGGCCGTTGCGGGCGTTCCCTCCACCGCTTGTAAACTAAGGATAAAAGCGCCAGCGCCCCCAGCGCGGCCTGCACGAAAAGGGAGAACGGCCCAAGAAGCCTGCATTCGCCCGAGTCCTCCCCATCGCCCTTGGGGTCGGGTCCTGCCAACGGATAGTGGATTTTTTGGGGAGACGGTGACGTCGTCGTGGTTGTGGTGGGAGAAGCGTCATCGGCCAATGCGGCGACGTTGTGGATGAGGAGGGCGAGGGCGATGGCTGTGACGGCCCTCGCCGAGACGGACGGAGTCATGGTCATCGTCCTGGCCTCGCTTGTCGAAGTCAAAGGTGGGATTGGGTGGTCTAGTTTCCCCTTCGCCGGGGAAGCCGAATAGCGTAATAGGTCACTCGACGGCCACGGTTCACCCGTGATATTCCCAACGAGGGAGAAGGAAGCAAGGAGTCAAAGAAAGATGACGACAAGGGAGTGGGACGAGTCAACAAGAACCTCCCTATATGAGCAGGGTTGATCGTGAGGCAGACATGCGGGCCACGGTGCAAAAAGCGATAGAAATGATCGCAGTAATAGTCGGAGTGGATCACGTCCCACCACAGCCCGAAAAGGAAGAGAAGGAGGGGGGGGGGGGGGGGGGGGGGGGGGGGGGGAAGTATATATATACAGTGGGCGTACTCCTCTACCAGCAAGGAGGCTGAGCCAAGTGGGAATTTATTGAAAAAGTGGTGGAGATATGAGAAGGTGACAGATGGGGTGGAGAGACAGAGAGAGAGAGAGAGAGAGAGAGAGAGAGAGAGAAAGAGGGAAAGAGGAGTAAGAGTAACGCGACGTAAGAACGGGGGGGCGACTTAGTGCTCCGTTAGTACAGAGACAGTAATGGGAAGAATTGCGTTTCGCGTCCGTGACCAACGGGGGTCCACTAAGGCTTCCTGATGCCTGCTTCGCCCCACGCCAAGTCTATTATCTTTGATTTAATTCTCACGATCTTCTCATGGTCTCAACCTAGGATTACGATAATTGGATATTTATAGAAGAGAAGGAATGAAAAATCAAAGAGAAGAAAAGAAAAAAAAAAAATAAGAAAGAAAAGAAAAAAAGAGCGAGGGTATTCGGCTTGACACTACTGTCTAATACTGTCTTTCATATACGAAGATCAACGTACGATGTAACTCCAGAGTCTCCAAGTCTCCAACACCGTCCAAAGGTAATTCCGGATTCCAGCTTCGGTCATCGTGAAGAAACCGACCAAAAAAAAAAAAAAGAAAAAAAAAAAAAAATATTCATTGTCCGTCTATATCAACCCCCCATCTTAGATCATCATGCGCTCAACCTTGTCCTTCAGGGTACGGATCTGTCCCATCAGGTCACTAGCCTCGTTGGTGGTGATGCTAGCAGCGATCACAGGGCGAGAGACACCAGTCGCGCGGCCCAGGGCGAGCTTGCTGGGGACGAAGATGTAGCTGGTGTTCTTGTCCTCACACAGGAGAGGGATGTGAAGCAGAATGGCAAGAGGGGTGGTGTCGGCCGCGAGGATGACCAGCTCGGCAGTACCGCGATTGAGGGTCTTGGTGGCTGTTCACAAAGTCAGTCAGTGACCACCAGTACAGGACAATATGCCACCATGCGGCTCGACCGGGGATAGGATCATCTTACCCTCGTTGGCACCCTTCTTCAGCTGGCGGTAGTGCGAAGCCTGCTGCACAAGGTCCAGCAGCTGCTGGGTGAGGGCCTCATCGGCCAGGGGCCAGGCTATCCAAAAATTGAATTAGTTTGACGGTCCCTCAAAATTGAAGTAATAGGGCGAGGTAGGTAAACTTACCGGCATTAGGCTCAGCAGACATGATTCTTTAAAAATAATAAAAAGAAAAAAAGTTGAATGAGAGAGATGGCTCACGGCTATGGATCACTGCCGACGGTGCAGGAAAAAGGGCGGAGGGAAAGAGTGAGGTGGTTGAGAATCAAGAGAGATCAAAGAAAGAAAGTCGAGATGAGGAAAATCTTGAAAAAAGTGAAAGTCGCCCGGTGGAGCGCGGCTTAGCCGGATGGGGTAAGGCGTCTCCCGGGCGGTGGGCGAGCTGCGCGGTAGCTGCCTGGAGATCAAGGCAGACATGTGCTCATCATTATCGCACCAGATGATCGATCGTTATCAACCCCTCCTTCCCTCCCCCATGCGAATGCGACTGTCTCCCCAAAGCTCTAATCATGTATCATGTCCCTTTATCGTGTTTTCTCATTGCGACTTGCTCCTCAACGTGAAGACGGCCGATTGGACTGGAAGTCGATACTGGGCGACAGGCGACACATGACCTGCCATGTCCCTATCTGATCGAGATTGATATCATAAGTACATACTGTAGAAACCACTCGGTACGACTCCGTAGTTGCGCGATTTCATCGGATAGGCGACAGGGTCCGTGGTGCATGATGCATATCGACCGATCAGGCATTCATACACGAGGTTGGTTCCCAACGATGGAGAGGTGAGTGCCTGGTGCCTGTCGGGAGTCGGCCGGTGGGCGATCACTGCATACTCCACTAGACCCTTACATATATGATCAAAAAAAAGACCATCCATGGAAGATGAATCCCACAGATCGATCAGACATCCATCTTGGAAATCCCCCCCATAATTTCACACCCCGATAGAAAACAACTACAAAGACAGACTGAGGTCAGATCGCCGACCGTGGTCGACCATTGGAAGGATTATATTGATAGTAGAGATTCAACTGGTATAGTTGGACCTGATCCCAGGCCGAAACAAAACCCATTCTGTATCCGTTCCCCGGGGGATCGGTGACCCGCGCGAGCGATCCGTCCACCGGCCGGCCACCATCCAGACGGAGAAGAGCCATGAAACCCATCGGAGTAAAAACGCCAGAAACCCCACAACCAGCCCATGATAACGTGCGGCGATGTGCCTGCAAAGGGTACGCAAAGAAACCGACAAAAGAAAATCCGTAACGTCATTCTATACCGTGTTGTTGTTTGAGACGTTCCAGATTTTCCTGCCTTTCCGCCAGATCCTCTTTCGATTTAAGCATTTTCTCTGGCTGGTGATATAGTACTGCGTGTCACCCTTTCGTCAGCCATCCGATCCACTTCCCTATCAACCATCCATATCAATGGTTGGAGCACCTACCGACGAGATATCTGTTCTGAAAGTTGAACCCATTGAGTTTATCGCATGCCTGTTTGGCGTCGTGTACGTCCTCGTAAACCACAAATGCGGTGCCCTTGGAGTTGTTTGCAATCCCCTGTCGTATTTGTCTGGAGGTTGTCAGCAAATACTATTCCATCTTCTTCTCCTCTATTTCTCTCTCTCTCCCCCTCTCTCTTCATCTCTCTATTTCTCTCCCCGTCTTTTTCTTTCTTTTCCCTTTTTTTCCGTGTTCCGTGGTAGCGCTTACCTGATGGGACCAAACTTGCCGAAAAGATCAAAGAGCTGTTCTGCGGTCACGTTGTAGCTGTGCAGTCCTTGTGGTCAGTATGGGCGCCAGTATGTCGACCCAACTCTTGGGATTCTAGGGTACAGCGTACTTGAGGTTCTTGACAAAGAGAATCCTATCATCCCGTTAGTTTCGATCCCGATGACAAAAAAAAATAGAAAAGAAAAAGAAAAAAAAATGGTCCCGAGATCAAATCCAGTCCATGGACAGATGCGCAACAGGTCAGGCACATCCGGACTGACGAGAACTGGCAGCGTCCGTTGGAGGGGCAAACTCAATCGAGGCGAGAGGCACGCAAGACTTACCGATTGGCTTCGGGGGCGAGCTTCCGGCTCATTCTCGGGTGGGAAAACAGACAGCCTAGACAGAAGGGCTCAGAGGGAGAGATGAAGTCGAGAGAATCCTCAACCGAAATGAAACCGACGAAGAGACAAGGAGGGAGGGAAAGCGAAGGAGGCAGAGGGAGAGCAAGAGGCAAGTTCTCCGTTGCAGATGAGCAACGAGGTTCGGGAACGGGAGTCGCCTTCCGTATTGGGCTTAGCGGGATTTGGGAGCCTCACTCGACATGATCGATGGCCAACTGGTGAGTTCTCCGGATGGAACCTGGACTGAATGGGACAAGGAATGAGAATTGGACTGACTCTGGAAATATGTCACTTGCAACTGACTGATAGATCCACCAGTGTTGAACACTCCGTACAATCAATAGGAGATCCCTGGAGGACTGTATGTGTATGGAGATGCAACCATATGAAAGTCGCTGCCTGAGGCATACACTTTCTGCCTGCCGGCCTCAGCCCGCCTTCTCCTCCCCTCCTCCTTCATCCTCCTCTCCCTCTCCTCTCTCTCTCATCTCCATTCCCATTCCCTTCTTCTTCTTCCCCTCACTCTCCCCTTTTGCGTCATCCTCTCCTTCTTCTGTCTTGACGTCTTTCTCATCAATCGTTTGATCACTTCTCTGGATCTTGTCGGCTTTCCATTCGGTCTTCGCAGTACCACACCTGCTGCGATTGCCCGCGTCCGCCTCCCTCGGTGCTGTGCCCACCCGCCGCTACCACCACCACCACCACCACCACCACCACCACGTCCACCACGTTCACCATCACCCCCCACCAAACTACACCACTGTCCTTCTCCTGTCAATCGACCGACAAATCCCGTCATCAGTGTTGCCTCTATACCTCTCTCTCTCTTCTCGGGGAAAAAATCTCCGCCGCTCCCCCACCCCTTTCGAGTCTTCGGCGGGATTGCCGACGTGCGATCTCCGACGGCGCCAAACCTCTACCTCCTTGCTGCTCTCGACTTCGATCCCATCTCTTTGTCCTCAGACGGCGCCCTCCATCCCGCCAGGAATGACTGTCCTTTTGCCTGCGGTGGCCTCTCTTTAGCCCGCGTGGTCGAAGATTTCACCCCCCCAACTCCTCAAACTCCGGTTTTTCATCTGCCGCAGGCATTTCCCTCTGCGCGTCCTTCCCGCCCTCCTGTTCTCCTGACCTACTCCTCTCCGATATCCATCGCCTCCCGTCGACATGATCAGTGCTACCTCATTTCTGAACCATCCCGGTACCCGACCGCCCCGATACCGCACGCCATCCCCCCCGCGACGCGCCGTCGAGCCGATTTCACCTTGCACGACCGCCGATTTCCGTGCGTCGTGGGCCGACCGCGGGGTCCCCCGGGCTGCCACGGTTGATCGGTCTCGCTTCTCCCCGAATGACGGTCGACCTAAGATCGCGGAGGGGGGCGCTTCCCGGCGGTCCGGTCATGGCCGATCAAATTCTACCATCGATACCCTTGCGACCATTGCGTTGGCGACGAGCCCGACCTTCGCACCCCTCTCCTATCGCCCGCCCTCTCAGAATTCCGCATCCGCCATGTCGCTGTTCCCCTCCGAACCCGCCGACTCCGCCGAACGGCCCGCAAAGCGCCCGCGGTCGGAGAAAGACCCGTCGCCCTTCCACCAGCCCGCTCCGGTAGCCGTGCCGGACACCGACGCCTCCGTCTCTGACAGCATGAAGACCGATGCAGAACTTCTCTTGAACTTTGCGCGACCCTCCAATTTCCCGCCCATATCACATCCACCCAAACGCGTCAATATCGATCAGTCACACCCCTACCAACAGGGCCATGATATGAACGACCCCGCCAGGACGGGTTTGGGAGCGACGCCCACGGGGCTGCAGGGCTACGGTGGTCCAGGCGGCGGAGGAGGCGTACCGCCCTCCCGCATGCGATCGCAATCGGATGGCTCCACCGCCGTCTCGAGGCCCGTCATCCACGGGATGAGGCCCAGCACGAGCGCGTCCACGCTTCCACCGATCCCGTGGCAGGAGGAAGAGGGGGCTGCTGGAGACCGGTGGGGCAACACCGCCATCGACGATGCGCCTGTGGTCCACCCGGTGCCGACGGGGATGGCGGGTCTCGACGCGACGCCGATGCGTCCGCCGTCCAAGAGGGGCGGCGAGACCGAGTCGCAGGCCTCCGGTCAGGCCAGTTGCGCCGCCTGCAATCTCAACCGGATCCCTGTGGACACGGAGGAACTGGACGGCGTGACGTGGATCAGTTGCGACGGCTGCAAGCGGTGGTTCCACATTGTCTGCGCCGGGTTCAAGAACGATCGCGAGATCCGGACCGTCGATAAGTTCATCTGCCGCGGGTGTCGCCCCGTCCACGGACAAACGACCTTCGTCCGCAAGTCGTCCCGCGCCCGGACGTCCATCGACTATGCGGGACTGAACCAGGGCCTGGTCAAGGCCGCCTCCGACTCGCTCGAGCACCATTACATCGAGCCGATCCGCGAGGGCAAGATCCAGTTTCTTCCAGAGTCCTTCCCGCGGATGCGCCCAGAGCTGGTCACCGCCGAGTATTTCGAGCGGGGCAATGGCATGTCCGAACCCATCGTCATCCCCGCCTGCTGGAACACCTCCGACTCGATCCCCGCCGCCGATCCCGACTTCGACGCGCTCGCCGGGGACGCTTCAACCCAAGAGATGTTTGACGAGCTGCTGGAACACTTGCCTGCGGACGAGGAGGACCGGGATCTGGAGCCGGTGGTCGATTGCGGCCAAGATCAGCTGGACATGGTGCTCCCCCGCGGCCTGACCGTCCGGGCGGTGGCCGAGCTGTACGGGCCCGAAGAGCGTGTGGAGGTCATCGACGTCAAATCCCAGCAGGGGGAGGACCGCCGCTGGACCATGCAGAAGTGGGCGGACTACTACGAGAGCACCGGGGTCAAAGTCGTGCGAAATGTCATCAGCCTGGAGATCTCCCAAAGCAAACTGGGCAAGTTGATCCGTCGGCCCAAGGTCGTCCGCGACCTGGATCTACAGGATGCCGTCTGGCCCGCCGAACTCCAGGCCGTCGGCGAATACCCCAAGGTCCAGTTCTACTGCCTGATGTCGGTTGCGGACTGCTATACCGACTTCCACATCGATTTCGGCGGGTCCTCGGTCTACTATCATATCCTCAAGGGCAAGAAAACCTTCTTCTTCATCCCGCCCAAAGACAAGCACCTAAAGAAGTACGAGGAGTGGTGCAATTCGCCCGCCCAGGACTCCACCTTCCTCGGCGATCAGACCAAGGAATGCTACCGGGTGGATCTCTCCGAGGGCGATACCATGCTGATCCCGTCGGGGTGGATCCACGCCGTCTGGACGCCGGAAAACAGTCTGGTGATCGGTGGGAACTTTCTGACGCGGCTGAACTACGGCATGCAGATCAAGATCGCCAAGATCGAGAAGGATACCAAGGTGCCCCGGAAATTCCGATACCCTTACTTCCAGAAGATTCAGTGGTACACGGCGCTGCGATACCTGGAGGACGACCCGATCCCCCAGAGTGTCTTTGACGCCTTCGCCCACGACGAGAATTACCGCTTCTACCGCGAATATCCGGTCTACTACGAATTTGGAGAGCGCGCCACCGATCACCCTCTCGGGTCCCCCGCTCATAACTCCCGCTTCTACTCTCAGGCGGAGTTGGAGGGTTTGCCGGATCTCGCCAAGTACCTCCTCCGGACCGCCTTGATCGCCAACGGTTATGCCATTGAGGGCGTGACGGCGGATGCCCGAAACGCTATCCGTCGCTCGATCCCCAAGGGCGTTGCAGACCCGGTGGAGACGGTCCGGGCCTTCGGGATCTGGGTGGCCTGGAAGCGGGGAAACGAAAAAGCGGCCAACTGGACGCGATCCGGCGTGATTGAGAGCAACGCCAAACTGACCCTAGTCGAGAAGAAACCCGCTGGAAGACCGAGCCGCCGCTCGGAGCGCAATCAGGACAGCCAACGCATGTACACCGAGCGACAGGCCGTGCAACGGTTTCCGGAACCTCCCGAAGCCCGCGAAAGCCCCAATGGCCATGCCAGCAGCGGCGGTCCCCCTCTCCCGTCCAGCAGCAGCAGCAGTGTTCCCACACCGTCGCAGTCTTCGGGCAACCCCCCGGCCGAGGAATCGTCCCTCCCCGTTCCTCCTCTGAAACCTCGGAGTACTCCGCGAGGTTCTGGTTTGGGTCCGAAACGGGTGGCTTGCGATGCTTGCCGCAAGCGCCGCATCCGATGCCACCACAAGGATGGAAATAGTGACGCGATATCGAGTAAGCAGATGGCTGTCGGCGCTTTCGCGCCGGGGAGTCAGACGTCCCTGGCGCACGATGCCGCAACGGCTCTAAACTCGTTGGCCGCCATTGCCTCCGAGGCGGGCCTCCCGGAGGGCGGTAGTGGGAGGGGTTTGGATCCTCTTGAGGCTGCCGCCAAATACGGTTCGACTGTCATGGTGACTCCGCATACGGCCAGCAGGTTTACGGATATTGGCCCCGATGGTACCAGTACCGGGAAGAAAGGGCGCAGTAAAGCCTGCGACGATTGTCGCAAGAGCAAGGTTCGTACTTGAGCACTCCCTTCCACCCATCCGTTGCGACTCAGTAACTAATGTGACTCAGCGTCGGTGCATCCACGACGAGTTCGGTCGTATCGATCCGATCAAGGCACAGGAGCGGGCGAAACCACGAGCCGCGGCGTCGGCGAAACGGCCTCGTCCTAGCGAAGAAGGACCTCTGTCGACCCTGAATAAGAAGCCGAAGCAAGAGAGTACATCCCCCGTGATGCAGTCGGCACATCTTCACAGAGGCGGTCCCATTTCGGATGCTCTGGACATCCAGTCGTCTCGGCACTTCCAGGAAACCGTGCCTTCTGATAACTCCCACGCAGACATTCCTTATTCCAATCCGGTCGCTGTCTTGGAGCCGACAGACGAGATGGACATAGACAAAGACGCGGTCCTGGGACAGATGTCGTACGCATCGCCGCCCACGTTCCAGACGGATCCCGTTGTCACGAAGGATGTCAATTCGACCTCGGTGTCCTCCAAACCGACCAATTCGCTCGTGTCGCCGCCCACATCCCAGGCTGACGAGACGGACGTGCCGCACGAGCGTGGTGATTATGAGGGGGAGCACGGGACGATCATCCATACGCCGACATCCAGTTCCCGCCATTCTTCCCGCCAACCGCGCCATGTCGATCGGTATCTACCGGAGACGCACTCCAGCACCAAGGCGAATAAACCAGCACCCCACCCCGCACCCCAGCGCCGTGCTTCATTCAGCGCATCTGGCACACCCAAACGCACGACCACGCCGGGTCCCTCGGGGTCCAAGAAAGCCTCGTCGCGACCGTCGTCCTCCCACGCCAAGAAGAGCTTCTTCCCCTCAGCCGACAAAAGAGCTGATCGGTCGACGACCTCAGCCGCGTCTCCGGGACCCTCAGCTAAGAATCCGCGACATGACGCTGGCGCCATTGACGGGGAGCCAGACCCCGAGAGTCTACGTCTGATCCGGGAGCTGCAGGAGCAAGAGTTCGGGCTGCGGAAACGGTCGACGCGAGTGTAAGCGGAGCCGGCTGGCTCGCTGGGAGAACATTTGCTCTTCGTCACGACGTGATATGATTTCTTTTGTGCCATCTGTTATTTTGCTCGCTTTGGCTGAGGATAAGGCGTTTCCGGTATGGGGAGGATCTGGTGGAACAGAGGCCTGGTGTCTTGTTCCCTGGGTTATCCATGTGGGTGGATGGTTTCTTTTAGTTGATGTTTCTTTTGCTGGCTCGCTTTGTCTTTTTTTCCTTTGGCAATTGCTTCTCTATCCTTTCTCTCTCTCCTTCCCTCCCCCCCTCTCTCTTCCTCCCTCCCTCCTTCTCTCTCTATATCTCTCTCTCTCTCTCTCTCTGCGCGCACGTGGGTGGTGTTCAATCTACTTCCGATCCCACCACGCGCGCTTTTCTAGCCTGTTGGATTCTGGCGTTGTGTCATTCTGGGAGTTAATCCTGATCGGTTGCTTATCTTTTCTCCTATTGTCTCGGTTTCCTGCGCTTTGATATCGCCTTATTATTCCCATGGAAGTCTTGTTTGTTTGTCCGTTGATTCGCTTGCTTGTTTACTTGATATTTACTACGGGGAGCCTTCCTTGAGTCTGTCGACGCAATCTGCAGTACGACCTGCTTTCTTTCTCTTCTTCCTCGTCAGTGTGTCTGATCCAAACTCCAGACCCTTGTCTTTATTTCATCTTTTTCCCTCCCAATAATTTCTCTACCTCTCTTCTAATGTTAACCATATTCCCCCCCCCCCAGCTCATCTCAGCTGTCCGTTGATATGTCTGACTTTCTTTCTTTTTCTTTCCCCCCCCCTTACTTTCTTTCAAGTCACCCTCCTTACCTTCTTCTTTCCCTGCTTGACCCCTTCCATCATTCAATGTCTTCCGTGAAGTCACTGCCGTGAACTCATTGTAATCAATTCAAATTCAATTGGTAATCTATATGTTTCCGTTTCAGTGCACACTGAGTAGAGCTGAACACGCCCTGAGCGCCCAGAGTTGATCACTAAGCAGCGACTGAGCAGAGGGGCGAGGAGCCTGAGTAAGGTAGCCTCAATAAAAATACGCCATGCTAGAGTTCCGCCCGCTTCTATTGTTATTTCTCATGATCTTCCACCGTCATTGCCCTTTGTTTACCTTCTCGAGGAGATGGCATCATTAACGTGACAGGGAGTCAAGGGGTGGGGCATAGGATTTGGTGAATAGCCTCTTTTTGGTTTTCTCTACATGTCCGTATTTACTTTGGGTTCATGAGCACCTGCTGGCGGGCCATCTAGACTACGATATCAAATATTCGGACTGTACAGGCCATAATTAGTTGACTTCCCTCTATTGAAAGAACGTTTGAACAATCTTTGATCCATGCACCTTCCAGAAAAGACCCTTTTCTATAACCTGATGCCTTTAGTATTAGAACCTTAAGTGGTTCCTCCTAATAACTCAGTTGGATCAAAGGAGAACAAGAGATGTGTTTAATTCAGTCCCTATGGAAGCCTTGGATTCTGGGTACTGAAAATACCGCATGGTCATTATGCCTGCTCATCATGGTCGTGAGAATAGAAGAACTCATTGGCAAATTAAAGGAAAGTGTTTTGATCCAGCACAATATCACGCACAGGAGCATGGTCCGAGGAGCGGCCGATAAACAGGTTCCAGTCACGGCGTAGTTGGTTTATAGCTGTGGGTATGGGGTGCTCTCTAAGCCCGGTGAGCGTAGTGACTCCTCCATGGAGGCGCGTAATCTCTATGAACTGTTCTTGGAGTGCCGTACGGGAACGGCAATTGTGAGAGTCGTAGCGGTTCGATCGGTCACCAGGGGCTGGCTCACACCTCCACTGTGATGGTGTCCGAGTAAGTAGGGGACGGGATACAGATAATCATCACGAATTCGACAGTGGAAGCTTGGTTTTCGATCCAGGCTCGTGCACTGTTGACTAGGTGCGGCGTCGACTCGGACACACCCACCTCTACCACACGCCTGGGCGAGGCGGGGTGGTCCCTGGGGGGCCCAACACCAATCTGGTTCTTTCGTCCATTCCCCGACTCTCGTAAGAGGTGATCCACGGCTGAGAGTCTCTTGATGGATTCCCATAAGCCTCAGTTGTTCGTTAACCATTCCTTGAAACAAACTTATAAGGGTCTCATGATCCCCTCCAGACATGGGCCTGAATTTGAGTAACAGCGTTTGCGAGTGATGGTGATATGAGAACCACACCGATTTGGTGGGATGATGTTGGTCGTCAAATAGGACGTCAAATTCGGCATTGGAAACACCACAGAATTCGAGGTACAGACTGGCTGCGGTCTTCTGCAGGGCGTCAATGTGGTCTTTGACGGCCTTGTGGAATCGCTCGTAGTCTGAGTACTTGAAGAATGGAGTACCGTCTAAGAAACTGTATCCTATGTTTGGTGGTGGGGTGTCTGGTGTGTTTAAGGAATGGGCAGGGTCCTGCTGAAGAGGCCGGCTTGAAGGCCGACCAGCCTGACCTGGAAAGTCCATTGAAGCTACGTTCCAGGGATCATGAAAACAGCAGTAGCTGAGGAAGCAAGCACGGACAGATATAGTGGCCAGAGGAGGCAGGCACTCTTGGTTATCTATTCCGAATAGAACAGCAAGATGATCAGTCTCATCTGGGGTCTGGCTCCCATGGCGTCAGTATGGCTGCCTGTTATCAGACCCCACGTTTAGCTTCGACGTTACTTTGATCCAACCATACCAGTCATACGCTACAAGATTGGACATCTCAAGGTAGCCGTAGACCAAGACCCTTTAGACCGAGACCCTTTTATGCACTGATCAAGTCCAAAAAAATCATTCAAAGTGTTCACATTTAGCACCGTAACTCCAAAACGCCACTATTGCCTTCCTACCAGGTGGGGCTTCTCTCGCCCGAACACACCTCGACATTCCCAAGAGCACTCTTCTGGTAGAGAAAGCTCTGACAATTCCCCTGCGCATAGAATTGATCATGTATCACGTTTCCGTCATAGCCGTTCGTTCTTAACAACTCCCAACCAACCAGCCATCTAGGCGATAAGAATGGAAGAAAGGATAGAGCATAAAAAAGAAAAGGAATCAAAAGCTCATGGGGTATACCCGACATAAAAATAGCACCAAGAAGCAAGCCAAAAAGAAAGACCCGTTCCTATGAAAGTAGGCCAGCAAGAGGGAACAGTTCCAGACGAGGCCCGACAAATTCAGGAAGGGTACGCCGGCGTACTGGGATTTGAACTGCAGCAGGCGGTCTAAGAATATCCTAAGACACGTTACGTTATCCTCTCTATGAGAGGTATTCCGCGGGGTCAGGATTGACCCAACGCTTAGCCCGTTTATGCTCCCCAATGAAGTCCTTGATCACGCATGGACTCGTATCCGGTCCCTGGCAGACCTTGCGGCGATTGAGGTGCTTGAAGCGGGGCCCTACGGGTCCATTCACGTAATGGTACTGTCCTGCGAACCGATATTGTCGCTGGTCACCTAGCGGATAGAACTTATCACCCCAGTGGCCTTGGAAGTAAAACCATCCCGTTGGGGAAGACGGGGTGGCCGTGGAAGCGCGCAAGTCATCTTCGTCAAAGTCATACGTGTACGAGTGGGAATTCAGAAGGGGATCCCACAGCGGTCCACGATCGGTCCGGTCGTGGAGAAGACCCCAGGGCAGGATGTAGGAGTGAATGCCTGGAGTGGCATACATGGCATGGGTGCCCACGGCGGAGTAGATGACCGGCTGCAATCGATCAATGTTTAGCATTTCCCGAACGTGGCCCGAGTGGGTGGGACGCTTACCCGTTCGCCGATCTTCTCCACGGCTTCGTAGCTGTACGCCTCCCCCGCCGAGTGTGCACTGAAGAAAAGTGCCTTGGGTTTTCCGTTATGAAACCGGACCAGACAGTGCTCCCAGTCACCAATGTGGTTTCCAAACCGTACGTTCAGGACCACATTCCCAAGATTGAAACTGTAGAAGAAAAACCAGAAGGCATCGATGATGCCGTTTCCCTTGTCCATCACCAATAGGATGGCCGGCGCATCACTGCGGCCCTTGGATGTCTCTGCGTGAATTGGTTCCCCACCAAACCGCTTTCGAAGCTCATCGCGCACAATCTCGTCATCCTTGAAATTGAGGATGTCTTCTGGCTGGGGGTAGCCAAGCGCATCCGGGGACATGCCGTCGAGGTCCTCGTCCGCCGGTAGTTGTGCCGCGTCATACCATTTCGCCCGCTCCTCGGGGGTATCGTCTGGGTGTCCTCCGTCAACGCGACCATCCCAATCCGCCCAAGATTGTTCGACATGACCGCTGGGGCTTCTCGGTATATTCTTCTCGCCTTCCATCCAGGGAGGACGATCCTCCACGTTGTCATTGCTAGTTAGGAACACAGGACGCCCATCCTGCCACTGATTCAATTCATCCAGGTCCTCTAGAGAGGGGTGCCTTTCCTGGGACTGGATGGGAGTATAGTTCAACGTCGGGGTGACGTGGTAGAGATGCTCCGCGATATCGCCCGGCCAGAATTGCTCGTCCGAGAACAGGTGGACGAGAGGCGCATACCGGAAGACATATTCGGGGATGAGACGACGGGAGCGTTCCGACTCATCCCACATCTCCTCGACAGCTTCTGTCCCATTCCACCAATACGATCGCCACGGCTCAGTGTCGTCTTCCTCGTCCGCTAAGGGAGGACCCCGCTGGCCGAAACGGGGGCCAGCGGGGTGGAAATGAGCGGTCCCACAAAGGCCGAGCCAGCGACAAGCCTTTCGGTCCAGCCAGGAGGGGGAGGATGCGATCCAGTGCTTCTCGTCGTTATCTTCGGCCGACCAGACAAACGCGCGCGGGTTGACAGCGCGGACCGCACTGTTGACGGTGACATACGCAATCAGCGACGAGAGAATGACGATGGCGGCGGTGGCTTTTTGGACCATCTGCTGTCCAAAACTGGGATGGGCCGCGAGGGCGAAGTCGGACGGTGACTGGGGATGACCGGACCGTTCGACCTCCTTGGTCGCCGCGGGAAGCGTAGCGGATTCGGTGGTAGCGATGACAGTCTTCCCGGTCGGGGAACTGCCGTCAGGCCGAGAGGCAATGGGGATTGTCAAGGAGGACTCCGCGGAAGGGATGAAGAGCAAAGGACCCGGAGCATGGGATCGAGGGACGGGGTTACAAAATACGAAGTACAGAAACAAGGGAAAGAGATAGCAAGAAAAGCGAGTCCATCGGGCAGCCAGGCCCGGAAGCAGAGGAGGAGGCCACACTATAAAAAGGGAAGCGCGCACGAAGGCATTGTCCCGTCAGCAGTGGTCGAGAACAGCAGTGGGAACTGCACGGTTACCGAGTCCAGCAACGAACTCTATGAGTGGGGGAAGGAGGGGGCGACACGACCCATTGACACTGGACTAGACTGAAAGAAAAATTGAAAAGCATAAAAAAAAGGAATAAAAAAAAATTTACAATCAGGGATACAGGGAGTTATGTGACAGATGACTGGGCAGGAGAGAAGGTGAGACCGGGAAAGACGGATATGGTTTGAGAAGGGTCGAGATAGTGGATAATTGGGAAGGAAGAGGCAAAAACCAAAACTAAAAAAAATAGTAAAAAATAGAAAACAGTAGAGAATAATTTCTCCAAAGACCACAAGGAGGCAAGATAGTCTGCCGAGTCCAGTTTTGATGAATTGGAATGAACTGTAAGAAGGGAGGTGTAGAAAACGGAATGGAAGTCGACGGATGCATCTTGACAGAGCATCCAGAACGAGCGGCGATCAGCCGTGGCCCGTTCTTCTTTCTGACTTGGCTTCCGCCCACTGCCGGGTGACCAATTATGTATGTACCAAAGAGACGGGGTCACCGACGTAGTGGAGAGGGAAGAATGAAGCATGGGGCCAAGGGTTAGAAAACGGAGGCGGAGGGGATTTTAATTATTCATGTCCCATGACAGTTCTAGCAGGGCACGCAAAAGGCAGAGAACAGAATTGTCAAGTGAATAGCGACCACAACTCTATTTAGGGCCCAAGATGAACGATTCCAAATCACCAAGAAAAGGAAAGAGAGAACTCACTCAGGCTGGCTGACGGGGAAACGGGATTATCAATCGAACAATGATCTTCTCAAGTATGGAGTATACCATATAACTGGGTCCGACGATGGATAATATTGAAAGAGGGACGAGCTGGTAGTCTAGGTATCTTGAGGGTGGAGTATTGATTTGTTTATGGTATTACCACCATCATCGCCGTCATTTTTCCACAGAGAACGGTGGGAAGAGGGGGAGAAAAAGAGAGAGAGAGAAAGAGAGAAAATGCCGGAAGAGAGAGGCGGTGGTAAGGCTGATGTGATGTCGGTCAGTAAGCTCACAGTTGTCGTACCTGAGAAAGAACAATGGACTGTGGTCGGTACCTATTGGATGCGGAGTCAGTCAGAGTGGATCAAGTCGGATGAGGGGGCGTCTGTAAGTTGTTTCAACCGTGGAACCATCACCATCCCAAGCGAGCGGGGGACTAAATCATCATGAGGATGCCAAGGGGGTCTGAGGGTGGTTCTCTCTTTCCCTCTCCTTTGTTTCCTCTCTTCAGTCAAGAAATTGAACCGGATATAATAACGGAATGGGGGAGGAATGGGAAAGTGGGGAAGATGACGACGGATGGAGTGAGGTTGATCATTGATCAAGATTGAATTCTATAGTACGGCTGATGTCAGCAAGACTGATACGCTCGGACCAATCAGAACCCACTGATCTGCAGTCTGTCACCGCCTCAATATGGAAGGTTTGCCTGAGGCTGGATTCAGGTGTCGTCAGGTGTCAAGCATCTTGGCGGGTGGATCAAGCTTGTTGCATTGATCCGCATCCCAGTACATGACTTTTCACCAGCTTGACTTTACGCGTCTGGTCCCTTTACATCGGTAATAGCATAAACCACTTCTCCTGCTTCAATAACTAGGTGGTTTCTGTCGCAAAATTCATGGGAATTTAACTAGCTAGCAACCTTGCTCGGACCATGCAGGCGCATTCAGAGCCAGCGTCGGTGCTGGATCCGGCCTTACTAGCGGACACTCCCCTCGTGTACGACCAGGATTTGGATCCGGACTACGAGTATGAATATGAATACGACGAACAAGAGACAGAGGTACAAACCATTGAAATGATTCTAGGCTATTCCAGCTGACCCGTGGAAATCTCCCTCCCACAGACCTTCTATCTTAATCTAGACCTCACTTCTCACAACGGGCCCATTCGGCCACCGCGCAAAAGGCACGATTCCGCCGCCTCAACCACCACACCTGCACAATCCTCCTCCGCAACAGCTCTAACCCCTCAAGGCGACGACAACGAGACCACCCTAGCAAGCACCGAAACGGACCAGGCCCCCGCAGAGCGAGTACAGATTCTCGGTCTCCACACGCGCAACCCCATCGTCTCCTACCAGAATCAAATCTTCAGCTGCTCCTGGGCCGACCAGATAGGCACGGAGCTACTCTTCACCCACCCCGAGCTTGCGCCCGCGCCGGAGCCCGAGCCAGAACCAGATTCAGAGCCCCGAGCAGCCCAGATCACCCCGCTAAAACGTACCAAAGACTTCGATCTCCTCGCCGCCAACAGCGTCAAAATCCTCGGCCGCAAAGCGAACCTCATCTCCAGCGCCGGCCCAGCAGGGACCGTCCCCACCGACCCTTCCACCACGTCATCCGCAGACGGCCTCACCGGCGGCGCCTCAACCCCGGGGCCGCCTCCCATCCGCAGAACAGGTCCTGCAAGCAACAACACCAACCAAGCGCGATTCCTAGATCGCCTGATCAGCCTCAAGCAAGCCAAGGGCGAGACAGACCCCGTGCGCAAAGTCTTCAGCCTCAAGCGCACGCAGAATCTAGAAGACCGGTTCAGAGGCTGGGTGCAGACAGACGAGCAACTAGCGGAGATCTCTCGGCTCAACGACGCCGCCACGCAGGGAAACACCGACGCGATCGCGCAACTAGAACATCTCTACGCGCAGATGGGAAGCCGAGAGGCCGTCGAAGACGCGCCTCCAGAGCGCTGAAATCCACCCTAGCCCTTCAGCCGTGGCCTATATTCACCCGTTACTCGGACATATGGCAATGCCTTTTCCTTTAACCCACTGGAAAAGCCTCCCGCTCCGACTATCCGTCGGCTTTACCCCAGCATCATGGGGCCAATCGCCGATTATCGCCACCCGCCCGTGTTTATCACGTGACTATCTCCGCCGAACCGAGGATGTTCAGAACAGCTCCGCCTTAGTAGTTAGCTAGTTGCCAGCATATGGTGCCTATCGTCCGCCCGCGCGCTTAACGAACACCTCGGGCCTCGTTTCGCACGCGATGATGACGATCCACGATGTACTCGGAATAGTGATTAGTCTAGGCTCTAGTTGATCTTCTCAGTTGACGTTTCTCAGCCTAGTGTCTGACCCACCGAATTGGTTCCTTGAACCAGTTTCTCTCGCTCTTTTCATTTCCTATGGGATGGCGTCATGGTTTGGTGATCTTTAGGTGACTCACTTTGCTGAGCCTCGTACGTCCTGGTGTGGATAAAACTTGGCTTGAGGCTGTGGAAGAGATCATTAGCTTAGCTTAGCTTTGCTTGCTCTTTTTTTGTTTCTTTCTTATCCTTCCCCACAGTAGGTGGCAATCGCTACTCTGAACCTGTCATATCGATAATTATCCAATGAGGGTCTCGCGGTGTCGCGGAGCAGACATGTCATGTCGGTTCGAGATGGGAACAAAGCAGTCAAGTTAAAGATATAAATTATTTTGTTATTGTTATTGTTATTGGTATTGTTATTGGTATTGGTGAGAATATGTGTGATCTAGTACCGTATCCCATTAAGAGTAGAAAACAAACCCTTTCCTTGAAATTTGCTTTTCCTTCCTCCGATTTTCCTTGCCTTCCGTATCCTTTCCATTTCCCATACTGTATCAAAACACGCAGACCGACTAGAATAGAGACATCGCTTAAAAAAGAGAGAAACAACTGGAAAGAACAATAACCCCATATCCTTCTGTAGAAAAAGAACCCAGGTGACCAAACGAGGATCAAGCAAAGTAGGTCGCTATCAGACTTGTGCTCCCTTGTCGAATTAAGTCACTGAAAAGACAAAGTATCCATGTTCACGCCCGTTTGGCATCTATCGTCGGTCCCCAGAACGATGTTGCGCCTTGCGACTCCACAGGAGACGGAGGCGGGGGTGGTGGTGGAAACTCCAGGTTTGCTTGAGGGTTGAGTTCGAGATCGATGGATTTGGGTACTTGACTGGACGCCATGATGGCGCGGGAGATATCTTGTGTGAAGGTGGAGGGTGTCATGATCGTCGGGGGACTGCGACGAGGGGCGGCAACTGGAGTGGCCATTGTGGTGGTGTGTAGATTGATTATAGTTGATGTTTTGAGAGTAGGTAAGAGAGGTGACGGTGGCGAGTCCAAATGTCCTCAGACACTTTGGGGAGTCGATCAAATCTGCCGGAGAAGAGGAGATCTTTTGGACAAATATAGGGAGTCTAGAAGCCTGGTTGGTTAGTTCATTCTTACACACTCCCGTCGTGGTTTGCACAGTATGATGTAGGTACTCGGTAGGGCTCCGATATACAAGGCTCCGGAAGTCCCCGAACAGGAGCTTTCCGCACCAAACGCAGGGAACGATGGGGATGATGTAATGCGGGCATATGATTTTGATCGTGATTCACGAACGACTCACCCTTCAGTTTAAAATCAACTTCTCGTCAATACAGTGATGTAAGGGAAGACGGCTGTCATCCACGGTAACCGCCTGGTCAGAAGACACGGCACGATGATAACTTCGGTCTGGGCGTGAAAAATGAGATCTGAAATCCGGTCGACAGAGAAGGAACGAGGAATTTATGAGGCCGCCCAAGTAATGCGCTGGGGTCGGTTTCAAAATACGGTGTAGGGGAAGGGGGTGGGAGTACGGGGGCCAGAGTGTCCTGGCCTAAAATAGGTATGGAAGAAGTGAGTAGTGGCAGTCGTCAGTGGTAACTCCGATAGGCAGAGATGGATGATTTGTTGTCAATCAAAGAAATAATAATAATCATCAAAGGGACATCAGGTGTGACGGAGAAGGGAGTGATCTCGGGCAGAGACAGTTGGCTATATAGCAGGAATCAGGATCGAGGGCCACGACTGTTTTTATCTTTTTATCCGGCTGTCGACGGGGCTGATAAACAAATAATAAAATCGAGACCGAAAATCAATAGCCACGGTCGAATGAGAAGATCAATGCCACTGCCAGCGATGCTTTTCCATCCCTTTTGTGCCAGACGGATCATGAACCAATAGTTCTCCGGAGGCGAGAGGATCGTCTCCTGGACTAAAAATCCCTAACTCAAACGCCTCGCTCCGTCTCCTCACTTCAACCACTTGTCGGGTATCCAGGACGAGGCGGAGTGTGCACCGACTAGTGTGGGTTTGTGTTGCATGCTTGCCACGACGACGGAACGGAAGTGCGGGAACTGGGGAAGTAAGTCCCGGTGGGGAAGGGGGGGGAGGCGAAGAACCGGCGAAGAACCGAAGGGATCCATCAATTCGGGGATAGGGAGGGGGCTAAAGGAACGGGGCGTTGGTGGAATGATCAATGAATCATGAATATTATGGGGAAACGTACGTGTTTATGGGGTTCGGATTGTGGGGATGGCGGAAAGGGCAGAGAATCCGTCAAGGGAAGAGAGAGGAGAGAAGGGGTTGTACGTCTCAACCTATGTCTGGGTTGCGGGAGATTCTGAATATTTCGAATATCCTGGATATCCAGAAACTCTATGAAATCATCAGGTTGTTAATCTTCCTGGATGAATCCAGAACTGAACCTGTCGGACGGAGGATTCAGGAACTTTTGATCGGACAAAAGTACCTCAAGAGGGTATTTAATACCGGCCTCAACAATCTAATCAATACTAATCAACATCCAGGACGGAGGATGGCTGGTGTGGCTGTTTTCAGTTCTACAGGGGTACCACCGCAATTCCGGGGGACGTGGATATTCTTTCCTTGAATTATTTCAATTTTATTCCTTTTCTTGAACCTTCCTTTGGGTTTCAATTTTGTGTTTTGGCTCAGTTCATTCTTTGTTATTTATTTGATCTTATTTTTCCTTATATTTACTTCTTTCCCCTACTTCGATCCTCGGCAGTGCTGAACAGGGCGATCCTCCGGGGCTACCCAGACTGTCGGGGATGCAGTGGCTGCAGTGGCTAGACTGCGTAGACTCCCCGGATGTCCGTCATTAATATCCGGTGTTTCTTTTTTTTTGTTTCTTTTCTTGATTTTAATTATTATCGTGTTTTGTATTTGATTTATGAATCCCCGAATTCTTTTTCTTTTGTTTATTTGTTTGTTTGTTTGAAACATAGAAGTAGAAATCATGAATCAATATCAGTATCACATGGTTCCATTTACCCCTTCGGCAGGAAGCAGCCTGCTTGAGGTCCTGTGAAATATGATCTCTAACTTACGGCTGAAATCGTCCTAGGGCCTCTGCTCCACGGCTAAAAGACACAGCTTAGGTAGTACAGTACAGTCCTACGGATAAATGTCAAAAAACAATCTCCCTCCGGAAATGGACAACCCCTGACATCTACTTCGACTTAGCTGTCGATCATAGAAAGGCCCAAAGGCCCTAGTGAAATTCGTCCTTTGAATCTGGAGTATTTGGATGAGGCATAATTTGTGCTATGCATTCTAACCCTGCGTTTCCAGACTCATGCTCTGGAATCGTCCTTTGCAGTACTATCTTAGGATTATTAAATCACCTACCCAATATAGCACAGAGGCTACTCTCCCCAGAGCTAGACTTATCTTTGCTATTATTATACTTGTACTCTGAAAGTACGTTCAAGCTCCCATGTACTCGTCAGAGCCAAAGTACGTCCCCCCTTGGATATCACATCTTCAAAATGACCGTTATCAGATACATCATATATCAAGTCAAGGTGGATTCTATACTGTTGGCTTGCAAATGACAGAGAGTCACTTACCAATCAGATCAGATGGATCGGTCCTAGACAATCGGACACCAGTCGATTCATCGGTCTCGCTGAAGAGGACCGCAAAATTGGAGCTTCTAGAGATGTTCTATCTTTCCGCTAGGCGGTGGCGGTATACCTACCACTTACAGGTATTAGTTGAGGGATGGAATATCATATCTACTTGCACTCATATATCGAATATACTTGATGAGCAATCTATGAATACACTTGAGATGCCTACAATCGGCCTACTAAGCTGTCGTTGTGGCACGCCCTTAGATAACGAATTGCTAGTTAGCTGACCAAGGTCGTAGAATGGACCTGGTGAATAGTCGAGGAAAATCAAGAAACCTGACCATCTATCAAAGCGGGCTCCCATCCAAGTCTCAACTTCTCTTCCGGTGACTCAGGGGTTGATGCGGGTTTCATCCATGTAGTCGTCTTGCTACAGACAAGGTAAGGATTTGCTCGCGCACTCCGAATCATAGAAGATGCGAGAAATAAACCTATCTCCACTGTGGAAAACGACAAGAATGGCGAGTTTGAGGCAAGAAAGCCCCAGAACCTCTCTAACGCCAACGCGTTATTTCCTATATCACCTTTGCCGCTGTTTTTACCCCTGTTCTCAACCAGTCACACTTTTCTGTGAGACTTCATATTGAGAAACTCAAGTCTGACCCTCAAATATGTGCTCCAAGCCTGACGAACGGTTCATCACCTCTTATGGAACAGCAGGTGTTCAAGCCCTGTGGTAGATACTGAGACCTAGGGCGTTGCGGGAAATCACATACATGAAAGCTTGCAAGGTAGCTATGCCGGATGCCATGTAGACCACCGGGTAGCAGGTAGGTACCTATGGCATAGGTAACTCTAGGTACTAAATCTCCATATGTTCAAGGTAACCTAATATGGATTAGATTGTTTCGGTACACTCCGAGAAACAAGTCGTATCTTGTCGGTCCGATGAAGTCTTTACCGGATTTGCCCCCCAAAGATTTTGGGGCCATTCCAGTAATTCCAAAAGCTCCCCAACACGCCACCAGGGGGATAAGTCAAAAGGGAATAAGAATAAGAAAAATATATTCACTCAGAGGGACACTGGATCTGTTCCATCCTGTCTGAGTCGTCTGTCATGTCTCAATCAGGAGGCTTCTTGATCAATTGCCCCGCCACTGTCTGGCTCCATTGATATTCCACACAGACCCATTCGGATGTTGGCAACTCGAGATCATATCTTCAGGTTGAGGACGCCATCGTTCCGGACGGTTGGGATCTAGACTATCTTGCATAGTTTGTGGGCCAGACGGCAAAAGCGGACTCCCTGCTGGGCTGTGCCGCCCCTGATCCTTCGCATTCTGACTGATCGCTTATCTATCTGCTATCAGACCCATCGGGTTGCAGGGATACGCGATGCTTGGCTTCATCGGGGCATACCCTAAAGTACCAAGGTAGTGGGGTAGTTCGTATCGGGGAGTAGTGGGTGGACCGATCACCCGGATGCGCTATCCTTGCTCGTACTTTACCATGCCGTTGTCGTTGATTCTGTCTATCGCTTGGAATCCATCATTTTGGACACGACAGAATGATAACTTGACCGCCAGTTGGCACAGGTCATGATAGGGGCAACCACTGCTAGTGGAACTTGGGCGATGGTTACTTTGACAGCTGGTGTTCAAGGGGGCTAACCCTCAATGCGCTCATTTGAGACTAGTGACTCTACTTGTTGATCTCCGCTTGTTGGGACGTGTTCAAATTTATTTGAACTATGGTGTGTTGATTGATGCCTGGACCAATCGGTGAGTGGTCTAGACTGCCGTCCCTTGTACCTTTACCAGGTACCGAGAAGTATATACAGCTCGCTCCCTGTGAAGCCAACTCATCGCCCTTTATCAATGTAGAACATGGTATGTGCGGTAATTGATGGGCTCCGATATATAACTCACCGGATAACTTAATGTCTAGATATTTTACCCTGTACCTGGTTTGAGCCTTTTCCTCATTCCACCCCTCCTACCATGTTTTGAAGGATTAAAAGAATTTCTTCCACATATCTCAAACACCAACTCATGAAAACCCCGTCGTCACAAAAATGAAGCTAGGTTGAATAGCACTCCCTTGTGGCGTAAAAATGCTAGCATCATCTCAAGAATATGTCCACTAAACAACAATATCTGGGGGGTTAGACCGCTGTTCTAAGGACCTTCGGCACGACGTGCGGTGAGACAGGGAAGCTCGTAGGGATGCAGCAAAACGGCCCAAGTCGACTTACTCCTTGATCCTCTGGTATATATACGTCGAGATAATCACCTCAACACGTGGTTGTGTCCATTGAGGGATTTTGATATCCTTGGTCTCCTGCCGAGCTATATCTTGGTAAAACACACTGGCGATCAATATTTCGGCCAGATTGGTTTTCGCTCAGTTAATTTGTTTAATATGCTATCAGTTATTTTGCGTCTACCGCATGGCGCGCAGCAATGTGTTGATTTGCTCAGGCTGTTATCATGTTTGCATGATATGACCTGTCATTTATTCTTGCTTTTACACATTGCGTTCGTGGTGGGTGACTACGGAGTAACTAACTATCTGGGGTGCTACCTGCTTACGTATAACTAGCTATCTACATTGCATCCTGTGTGGCAGTCGTCTGGTCTTGTGCAGTCCTGATATGCGCATGGCTCTGCTAGGTTTGACCTGATTGAGCAGTTTCGCTTCGCTAGTTGGTAGGGCATTGATAAGTTATCTTCTACAGGCAACTTTTTCCTTTTTTAGGAAAAAGAAAGAAATATACAAGAAGAACACTCGAGATCACGCAAAGATGATACCATTCAATCTATGAACCAAAATCATGAGGCCATCCAGCGAGCAAATGGCGTCGTCAATCTCACCCAGTAATATACTGTGATCTCCAGGTCTATTCGTGCCTGCAGAAATATGTTAATACCCCAGACAGAAGGTCCCGACCAGAAAACCCGATCGATACCGAACCATCACCGAATCAGAAACGAGACACCGAAGCCTACCGACCACCTCGGACGCTTTGACGAACGACGTTGGAGGAAAGGCTTAAGGCGTCGGCGAGCGGGCCGGGTTACGATTACCTCATATGGGGGGCGGACCCTGACTTACGGAGTAGAAATACTTGACTACCTACTTGATTGTCCGTACTCTGATACGTAGTGCAGTAACTGATTGTAGGTAGGGTGGATATGTGGGGACCAATGGGGGGTGCTGGTTGGATCGTTGGGGGGGGGAAAGGTCTGGGGGTAGGGGCATATTAACACCGTCATTGGAAGCCCTGATTGCGTTTGAAAAATTTCATGCGGGGCCAGAACCACCCCCCTTCGATGGTCTTCGATGCGTTGCGGATGAGGGTTTCCATGGGGTAATGGGAAAGAATCCCGGGGTTACAGAATGAGTGATTTTATTAATGGGAACTAGGAATATCCCTTACTTGTTACTATTTGGATGGCTTTGCCAAGTTGGTTCCGAGTTTCTTTTCCATGTAACGGGCTTGGATGATGAGACTGGGGGCGGGAGCACCCCGCAAGTGCTGGAGAATAGATTGGAGTATAGAGGACGGATAGGATAGACTCTGATCCAGGTACGGATCGCCGACCCCGCAGTCTGAATTTTTGCTGGATGTATGTATTTCTTTCCCGATTGTCAGTATGCATGTAGGTACCTAGATATGTCCTAAGTAGGTAGGTAGTTGACTGGTTGATTCTGATCCCATCCGTTCCAGATAAGAAGAAGAACCTGCATCGAGCACGACAGCCGAACTGAACATACAACCCAGTGAGGCATTTTCTGGAGGTCATTACGCAGGAGAAATATGCAGAAACAATGGCATGCCACTGTTGGGGGGCATGATTTGCAGAGCACCAGCCACCATGACACATTGAAATGGACTCCAGCCCTACTAAGTGGAGAGATCCATGACGGGGGATATCAGCTGACTTGGGTAGAATTCTTTGTATAGGGATCTATTTGTGTATATGAGACATAGTATTATCGATAAGATATCTATGGTCGATATCTGACTGTATTCTGCCATTGATGTCTTGACCGAATCTATTGATAGAAAGTCGTATACGATTGTTTCATTCCATCACATTCGGTGAAAACTCTGATCTGAGGCAATTTTTTTTTATTTTATGATTTTTCTTTTCTTTTATTTTCTAATATTGAATTTGGTATAAAATGAATCCAAAATTAGCCCAGTCAAAGACCAATCAAGGACAACCGATGAGGTATTTTTCCCACTCTTTGCCTCTCCGCCCGCCAAGCCATTCCCCATTAGGCCACACGCGGGGCCGCTTTCTGACTAAGGCTCGATGGGCCTTTCTGGCCATGATATCAGATACCCACTTGATCAGGACGGTACTGAACAGGACAGACGGGGGAAAAGGAGGAAAGGAAGAAGGGAAAAGAAGAAAATATGAGAGATAGATAATGTAGGGAAAAAAACAAACATCACTCCAGATAAGAAATCAAAAAGAAAGAAAGGAGAAAAGAAAAAAAAAAAAAAGAGAACGTGGTGATTGATCAACCATGGAATCCGATCCACCTTGTCCATGACCGGGTTAGTGTAGAGGAGACTCAAGGTGGATCGAGTGTCATTCTCTGTCCAGTGCCGAGTACTAACCAACGACTACCCTGGCCCCCGGACCGGTCACCCCGTGCCTGGCCGATCGCATAGCACCGGATATGATGTCGTAACTTCATCCATCACATCGTCAAGTTATATAAGAAGCTGCTTTTTCCCTCGATTTGGATAGACTCTCCTGGTTGAGCCATGGATATCCACGATATCTACCCATTCTACTGATTGATTCTCTTCTACATTTTATAGTGAAGCTTCCGAGTCCGGTAGCACACTCCATTGATCGATCCCTTTGGTTCATGACGTGTCGCAGTCTGCATGGATCCTCATTGACTATTACCTTTTAACTCTTTTCATACGACTTCTCTCAATCTCAGATCTCTCTCTTGGTGAGTAGCTTCAAAGACACCCTGTTATCATCATCATCACCACCATCATCGTGAATTCCAAAGACCGTTGTGGGGGACGTCGTTGCCTGATCCCCCAGGAACAGACCAATCAGTTCCCCAGGCATCTCCGCCACTCCCCCTGGTTCCCTCTTGCCACGACCCGGAAAACTTGGGAAACACAAACTTTCTTTCCCTTCAAATACCCTCGACTGACCTCATCCTAGATTTCGATCTTCTCTTTCTTTCTCTCTCCTTTGGTACCTAGCGAGATTCCTTCTTCCTCATCATGGTCAACCCCACATATTCCTCCCCGCTCGCCGATGGGCATATGAACGGGAATAATGCGCTCCCCACTCGCCCCGGCCCCAAGCTGTATGGCAGCAACGATGGCGCGCAATCAGGCTCGGGCACGCCCATCGGATTTCAGCGTCATCCTCACAACAAGATCCTCGATAATGTAGCGGGTCCGAGTGTGCGCCAACCCTCCCCGCAACCCACCCACCTGGGCTACAGCGGCGGTCAGCACCGCATCCTCTCCGAAGAGGACCCGGGCTATATCGCCGCCAAGTTCGAGGGCAAAGAGAAGCAGATGGACCAGGGTAAGTTCCCTTTTCGTTTGATATATCTTCTGATGTTTGAGTACTGAGTGCCATCTTTCTGCAGTTATGGATCAGCTGGAAAGCAAAGGCTTCCTGCCCAGTGAATTTGTCCTCAGTGAAACCGAGTGGTTCTACAATCAACTCGGCATCGACGATACCTATTTCCAGACCGAGTCGGTTGAAGCCATCGTCACCCAAATCCTGTCCTTGTACGCCGCCAAGGTGGCCGCCTACGCTCGGGATGATAAAAAGCTCGAGATCCGTCTCGACAAGGAGGCCGAGGATCATGCCGTCTACATCGATACCAGCAAGCCCGGCGTCACCACCGTCGACGGTCCCCGCTACGAGCAGCGCATCGACAAGAAGTACATCAACAACTCCACCCCGCAGAACAGCTACCGTGTGGAGACCTTCCGCTCGCCGACCTCTATCCCCGGGGACGATGGGCAGCAGCTCCGTTGCTATTTCGTCTACAAGTGCCAGTTCGTGAAGCCCGACGCCGGCCCCAACGAGACGGATATCAACCTCGTCGGTGAGAAGAGATTCTTGCAGAAGGCCACTGAGAACACCAAGGCCGTCTACCAGGAGATCATCAGCGCCGCCGTCTCCCGATCGGGCCCCGTGATCGAGATGTTCGAGATCGAGAAGAGCCGCGAGAAGCGCCTGGTGATCGCCTACCGTCAAGGCTCCGCCATGGGCCTGTTCAGCGCGCTGTCCGACCTGTACCACTACTACCGCCTGACTAGCTCGCGGAAGTACCTGGAGAACTTCTCCAACGGCATCACCATCATTTCGCTCTACCTCCGTCCCTCCAAGGATGCGGAAGTGACCGCCAAATTCCCGCCGATCGAGGCCGCCATCCACCAGATCATCAAGGAGGTCTCTCTCCTCTACTGTATTCCCCAGAACCGCTTCCAGCACCATTTTGCCGTGGGCCGCCTCAGTCTGCAGGAGACCATCTATGCCCACTGTGCTTGGGTGTTCGTTCAGCAGTTCCTAAACCGCCTGGGTTCCGAGTACATCTCCCTGACCGACCTGCTGGACTCGAACAACAGCGCCCACGCCGAACTGCTGTCCAAGATCAAGAAGCGTCTGCGCACCGAGACCTTTACCTCCGACTACATCTGGGAGATCGTCAACAAGTACCCCGAGCTCATCCACAAGCTCTACCTGGATTTCGCCAACACCCACTACGTGCAGACGCGCGGCCCGGCCGAGGATGACTTCCTCCCGACCCTTAGCTACCTGCGGTTGCAAGTCGACGAGGTTCTGGACGACGCCAAGCTAAAGCAGCTCATCTCGAGCTCCACCGCCAACGAGCACGACGAGATGGTCATGAGCGCCTTCCGCGTGTTCAACAACTCCATCCGCAAGACCAACTTCTTCACCCCGACCAAGGTCGCCCTCAGCTTCCGCCTCAACCCCGACTTCCTCCCCGAGCACGAGTACCCCCAGCCGCTCTACGGCATGTTCCTGGTCATCAGCTCCGAGTTCCGGGGCTTCCATCTGCGCTTCCGCGATATTGCGCGCGGCGGCATCCGCATCGTCAAGAGTCGCAACAAGGAGGCCTACAGCATCAATGCGCGCTCGCTGTTCGACGAGAACTACAACCTGGCCAACACCCAGCAGCGCAAGAACAAGGACATCCCCGAGGGTGGCGCCAAGGGTGTCATCCTGCTGGACGTGAACCACCAGGACAAGGCGGCGGTGGCCTTTGAGAAGTACATCGACAGCATCATGGATCTGCTGCTGCCCCCGGTGAGCCCCGGCATCAAGGATCCCATCGTCGATCTGCACGGCAAGGACGAGATCCTCTTCATGGGCCCCGACGAGAACACCGCTGAGCTGGTCGACTGGGCCACGGAGCACGCCCGGAACCGCGGCGCGCCCTGGTGGAAGTCCTTCTTCACCGGCAAGAGCCCCAAGTTGGGCGGCATTCCCCACGACACCTACGGCATGACGACCCTGTCCGTCCGCCAGTACGTGCTGGGGATCTACCGCAAGCTGAATATCGACCCCTCGACGGTCCGGAAACTCCAGACGGGCGGACCGGACGGCGATCTGGGGTCGAACGAGATCCTGCTGTCCAACGAGAAGTACACCGCCATCGTCGACGGGTCCGGTGTCCTGGTCGACCCGCAGGGACTGGATCACCCGGAGCTGGTGCGCCTCGCCAAGAAGCGTGTCACCATCTCCGAATACGACGTGTCGAAGCTCTCCCCGGAGGGCTACCGGGTGCTGGTGGACGAGAGCAACATCAAGTTGCCCAGCGGCGAGCTGGTCCACAACGGCATGATCTTCCGCAACACGTTCCACCTGCGCCGCGATCAGCCGTATGACGTGTTTGTGCCCTGCGGTGGCCGTCCGGAGTCCATCGATCTGTCGACCGTGGGCCGACTGATCCAGGACGGCAAGTGCGTCATCCCGCACATGGTCGAAGGGGCCAACCTGTTCATCACGCAGGACGCCAAGCTCCGACTCGAGCAGGCCGGCTGCGTTCTGTTCAAGGACGCCTCGGCCAACAAGGGTGGTGTGACGTCGTCGTCCTTGGAGGTCCTGGCGTCGCTGTCCTTCGACGACGAGGCCTTCGTCGAGAACATGTGTGTCCGCGAGGATGGCACTGTTCCGACCTTCTACCGCGAATACGTCCAGCAAGTGCAGGAGACCATCAAGCAAAACGCCACGCTGGAGTTTGAAGCCATCTGGCGGGAACACCAGGAGACGGGTCTGATGCGCAGCGTGTTGAGCGACAAGCTCAGCGTGGCCATCACCAAGCTGGACGAGGAGCTGCAGAACACGGAGCTGTGGGACAATGTGGAGCTGCGTCGGTCGACGCTCAACAGCGCCCTTCCCAAGCTGCTCTTGGACAAGATCGGCCTCGATGTTATTCTGGAACGAGTGAGTCTTACCGTATTGATTTCCGTGCCATTTGGAAATACTAACGTGCTTTAGGTTCCGGAGAACTACCTGCGCGCCATCTTCGGCAGTTACCTTGCCAGCCGCTTTGTGTATGAATATGGCAGCAGCCCGAGCCAATTCTCCTTCTTTGATTTGTAAGTTTTTACTCTACGAGTTACTACAACCTCATGTGCAGCCATCTGACTCGTATTACAGCATGACCAAACGACTTGCCCAGGCCCAGGCATAGTGGGATAGAATGCCTCGGTGCTTATGATACCTCCTACTCTGTTTTTTTGACTTGTTCCAGATCTTGCATTTCCTGGGTTTATTTATACATCACTGCACATATGGTCGGCTGACCGGTGTTTAACGGATATTGATGATGATTGATGTCCATTGCATAGGATACAGTAAAAGTGTCGCATAATGATTCATCTAATACACTTGCTTTTCTTACCATCTATACGAGCGAATCTGGACAAGGTGAATATGAGGGAAGTCGTGACAAATTGATCAGCCACCCTCGGCTGCAGTGTAAAACCATGTAGATCTACCGAGACGAAACCGGCATCGGCATATATTAGTACCTGAATAGATTGATCTCTTCATTTCATGCATTATCCATCCAATCATCTGTCTTGATATATCTTAACCGATGACACCTGACAGTTTTGCCGAGGTTGTCTGTCTCTAGCCATTAAGACTGGCATGTCAACTTCGGCTTCATTTCCTTGATAACATCAATCAATCAATCAATCAATCTTTTATTTCAGCCACTACTTCCTTCCTCCATCTACTATACTTGATTTGAAGAATTACCCCGTGGGGTAGTTATATACCGGAGATGAATACCTAGTCATTTACCTAACCATATCGCTATGCGGGGAAAGTGGCTTGCCTTGTCCTCCTCTCCCCCCCACACTCTCTCGAATTATCCCTCGAATACCATGGTCATGACAGATTCACACCTGCAAGCCATGTCTTGGTAAGAACTAGATACTACGCTGGTTGTCACCGGAGCGTCTGGATGAGGAACTTGGCGGTGGAAAGAGCCATTTAGTTTAGTTGATTAAGTGTTTGAACCGAGGGTGGAGGATGGATGTGGGATATGTCGATGTTGGGGATGGAGTGTATATATATATATATATGAATAGGGATATGGTCTGAGACAGGATAGAAGACTGGATTCATCTGCGCTTCGACCGGCTTTGCTTTGCTTTGCTATCCCTTTCAACCAGACGTTCTAGGACCGAGCTTTCGCAATGCGTTGGACTGCTGTGCTGCTTGGTTGCTCGCTGGGGGTGTCGACTGTGTTTGGAGCGCCGGCTGCGCTGCAGGAGAGGGCTGATCTTGGTTTGTTTACCTTACCTTGTACGTGGCTGGAGCTGATAGAGTCATACTGACTGGGTAGAACCCGCTGCGTTCGATGATCTCCACCGCGCGGCGCAACTCTCGTCTGCTGCGTACAGTGGATGTATTGGGAAGGCGTTTGATGTGAAGATTACAAAGAAGATCAATCATCTCTTGACTGGTACTCAGGTATTTCCACCTTCTACTACCCTTGGGAAGTGGCATTGGACTGATGATGATGATGGGTAATATAGGGCTATGTGGGATACTCGACGGAGCGGAAGACGATCGCGGTTGTTATGAAGGGGTCTACTACGAGTGAGAACCATACTTATTTTCGTTCATCTTTATCCTGGCACACAGGCTTGAAATACTGACACTGGTTGTGGTGAAGTCGTCGACATCCTAAACGACATCGACACCACGCCCGTCACCCCCCGACTCTCAGGCGTCTCCTTCCCCTCCGGCGTCAAGATCATGAACGGCGTCTACAGGCCCTGGTCGGCCGTGCACGACGAGATCATCGCCGAAGTCAAAGCTCTGATCGCGCAGCACCCGGACTACACGCTCGAGTCTACGGGCCACTCGCTCGGTGGGGCGTTGACGTACATGTCGTATATCGCCCTGGCGCAGAACTTCCCCGACAAGGATATCCGCAGTAATGCGCTCGCTGCGTTTCCGATTGGCAATCAGGAGTTTGCAGACTTTGGGCAGGCGCAGCGTGGGACGCTGATTAGGGGGAATAATATTAATGATGGGGTGCCGGTATGTTTTCCTTTTCCTTTTTCTTTCGCCTTGTCTCTTGTTTCTTCCTTGCGTTTGTCAATGATATTGTATGGGACAACCTGCTGACTGGTTATAGAATATGTATATCACCATCCCATGGCACTTTAAGCACTATGGAGTTGTAAGTTTTGCCTTCCTATGAGCTGACTGCGTTGAATTCTAACACGGTTGAAGGAATACTACAGCGCCGGGCTCAGGCTCACGACCCGTCGATGCAATGGCCAACGCGACTTGCAGTGCTCCGCTGGGAATGGGGTCATTGCTGTGACTCCAGGACACTTTCAGAATTTTGGGGTTGGGCTTGGGTTGGCTGGGTGTGGAATCCTCAGTTGATTGGAGGACAGTTGGTTGTGATCTTGATGATCTGTTGGGAATATTGGAGGATGCTAGGTTGAGATCAATTGAGTCAAGGAGTAACAAGCAATCCTTGTGGAAGTGAAATATTGGCAGATGTCCAGAGTACAGAGTAGAAAGTAGAAAGTAGATGGTGGATGTTGAGTAGAGGATAAAGGCGGAGATGCGGTCTTGGCGCCGAAGCACGAAAAGAAATCCGCCTCAACTCCGTCCTGCTTTCGCCTTCAATCTCCGGATACAACCAACCCACTTCCTCCCATCCTCCCTTTCCTCTTTTTTTTTT
>KZ559597.1:0-100197 GCA_002850765.1 Aspergillus taichungensis
GGCCAGGTTGAGACTCCCGCTCAGCCCGGCCAGTCCGTGACCCCCTCGAAGCCCGGCCAGGTTGAGACCCCGGCGCACCCTGCTGGCTCTGCTCCTGCCCAGCCCGCTGGCTCCGCTCCTGCCCACCCTGTTGGCTCTGCTCCTGCCCAGCCCTCTGGTGTCTCCCCTGCCCACCCGGCCGCCCCTGGACAGGTCGAGTCGCCTGCCCACCCCGCCCAGCCCGAGCAACCTGCGCAGCCCAAGCAGCCCGAGCAGCCGGCTGCTGGTGTCTCCCCTGCCCATCCCGCTGCCCCTGGCGAGGTCGAGTCTCCTGCTCACCCCGCTGGCTCTGCCCCCGCCCATCCGGCTGGTTCTGCTGCTCCCTCCCATCCCGAGCAGCCCGAGCAGCCCGAGCACCCGGCCGCCCACCCGTCGGGCGTCTCTCCTGCTCACCCCTCCGGAACCAGCACCCCCTTCACTGGTGGTGCCCAGACCGTCAAGCCCGCCGCTGGCCTCCTGGCCGCCGTCATGGGTATCATGGCTCTGCTGTAAACCAGTCAATTACACGAAAGCTGCTATTGCAGCTGCCATCAAAATTCTAGAGGCTGCAACAGTGTATGGTCGCTGTTGTAAAGCCATCTGTTTCCCATTGGATTTATCATGTCTTTCTTTTTGTGCTTTTTTCTTCCTTTTGCTTTTGACCGATCTGTTTGGTACCTGCACGCCAAAGGCTACTATGGAAGTGGATTGACCAGTTTCATATCGTGCTTGGGTCATCAATTAGCTAGATAACGTTGTAATAGTAATTCATAATATGAGGCATTGCGTTTAGTATGCACCAAATCATCAAGTACTGTTCCGTTCATGGTACTCTTTAAATACCTTTCTAATCGAATACCGCTCCCTTTTGGTTACCTATCTTCTTGTCCTGAATATCAGCTACGCTGCATTTGGATAAAGATGGGCTGACTACCCTATTAAAGTAAGCGGATAATTTGTCTATAATTTGTCCAAGACATTCATCTTTCTTGATTTTGATACTCCTTTCCCATTTTCATCCCAGCCCTCTTCATACCATCCACCTGAATAACCTAATGCTCCTCATTCACCAGAACATACCGGTAGCGAGCCTTGCCATCATGCATGTCCACAATCGCCCGGTTGGCATCCTTCATGGGAATCTCCTCGATCCACGCCTTGATCCCCTTATCGGCCACCAGCTGAAACATCTCGCGAATCTCGTCAGGGCTCCCAACCAGCGAGCTCTCGACCTTGAGACGCCGCATCAGGTTAGGAACGGGCGCCGACAGCATACCGTCGTCGGGAAGTCCGACCTGCACGAGACTGCCGTTGGTTGCAAGAAGACCCAGATACTCTGCCATGGGCATCTAGAGAGTCAAACGGAAATCGTCCATTAGCAGCTCGATCACCCAGATCAAACATAATCTTTGCACACTCTCACTCACCTTCGTCGAAGACACCGTGCACACGATCAGGTCCAATGACCGCGCATACTTGGTGGCCCAGTCGGGCTCGTCCTCCGTCGCAATGTACAGGTCGGCGCCCATCTTCAGCGAGTCCGCACTCTTGCTCGCCTTCCGCGAGATGGCAACGACCTTGTCCGCGCCCATGGCCTTGGCGAAGAGCACACCGAAGTGGCCCAGGCCTCCCACACCGATGATGCCGACGCGCTTGCCCGGCCCGCACTGGTTGTGCTTGAGCGGGCTGTACAGCGTGACGCCTCCGCACAGCATGGGCGCCGCCTGCGCCGAGGGAATCGCGTCGGGGATCTTGACGACGAAGTGCGACGGCGTGCGGTTGTACAGCGCGTATCCGCCATAGCTCTTACCGCCGTTCAGGTACGTGCTGTTGTATGTCCCCTTGATGTGCGGGCAGTACTGCTCCCAGCCCATCGCGCATTCGGGACAGTCGCCTAGCCGCCCCAGGCAGGAGTCGCTCTGAGCGCCGACGCCGACACGGTCGCCGACTTTGATGCCTCCCACGGCCTGGGACCCCACCCGCACAGCTGTCCCAACGAGCTCGTGGCCCACGCAGCAGGGGTACATGGTTGGTTTCTAAGTTTGGGGTTAGTCTGCTTGCATTCTTTGATCTATGCGCTTTTCCATTCTCCACCGCCGCAGAAACGCTCTTTTCAAGACAACATGCGAACTTACCCAGCCACTGCGAAGCGTATGAATATCGGTCCCGCAAATCCCGCAATGCGAGATCTTGATATCAACGTCCGTCTCCTCCCACGGCTTGGGCTCAAACTCCTGCCAGACCATCTTCCCGTCGGCAGCGTCCTTGTCGAGGCCCATCCACCCTTCGAACTTGTAGTCGGTCTGCTGAGCCATGATGCTAGACAAATTTCTCTCACGATTCTTTGAACTTCAAGGTCCGATTGATTTTATACAATAGAAAAGACAAGACAATCCTTTGAGAGTCAATACAGAACACCCCAGCCATCTACGCGGGCCCCAGACACATTTTTATAACATCTACAGTCAACAGGGCCCACAGCATTGAAACCACGGCACCCCTCCGCCGGATATAACGCTGAAGGAAAAGTTTGGGTCCCACGTGGAGCTATTCGCCCCTAACACCCCATTTAGGAAATACGGCTTTCAAATCAAACGAGTGGGGACGGCATTCTTCAGGGTCAAGTCTATTTACGGCATACTTCTTGTTTGTCCCTGGCAGTAAACTGTCCAGAAGCCATCCCATCTACAGTATCCAACAAATCGATCTCAGTAAAGCGTCAGCAAGATAACCACAACGAGGTCAACATATGCCCCAAGAAAAAGAAAAGAGAAGAAAAAAAAAAAAACCCCTGCATAAGCCGAAAATCCCACCCCCACCGCGGAGAATTCTCTGCAGGGACGCAGATCATTTGATTCCTTCGGTCTACGATGACAGTCGGACTGATTTGATTGATCTTCGGATACTTTTTAGTCTCCAAAACTGCCTCCTTAGTCCCGATTATGCGATCCTCTGATTTGTTCGGTACGCCGTGCTGACTGCGTTTAACTCCGTGATCTCCGTGGATTCTCGGCCCGACGTGATTAGAAAACTGGGTCTTCCTTTGCCGGACCGGTGCCGAGTCAGACACTTTGTGACGGTATTTAGGCCATATGGCCGGGTGGGCGCCCTTTGCCTCACTTTTAATAATAGGGATTCAAAGGGGGGGGGAAGGGGAAGTGCTAGCAATGAGAAGAAAGAGAAAAGGAGATAGTCAGATAGACTGACTGCTTTGCATTTTCACTACGACACTTCTGACCACCGCATACTCCAGGATACCACGTCTAGATTTAACCCAACCAGGTAGAAAAGATAAAAACCGGGAGAAGAAGAACAACGCAGAGCAGTAATTATGTGCTCGCCCAGAAAAAAAAAAGAAAAAATGAGGATATACATAGACATGAGTGATTTTTTTCTCAAATGCAGCAAGGGGAGAAAAAATTAAAGAGAAAAAGAAAATGCACGACACATCACGATGAAGAAAAATGGAAAAAGAAAAAGAAACTGCACAACAAGAGCAGATAGAGTATGGGTCAGCTAGCTGACCGAGAAGATATATAATGTATCTTGAAATGGGCCCCATCTTCCGCCTCACAGCCCTGGCTTCGCCCCAAGGTAGGGCAATGGTTGTATCTAGCTTAAAACAAGGACATGATGTCTTCGTTGGTCTTCTTCTGGTTCCCTCCGGGGGGTGGGGGTGACGTGGTGTTGCTGCTGCTGCTGCCGCCCATAAGGTCCAGTCCAGCCATCCCGTTCATCAAGTCAGCGCTACCAGTGCCGCCGTTGGGAGCGGCTCCTCCGCTGCTTGGACCACCCATGGCATTGCCACCGTCACCGAACACGCCAAGTAGGTCATCCAAGTTGTTGCTTCCGGTTGGTGTACCCACGGCAGGAGATTCAACCCGAGTGGGCGTTCCGGCGAGACCTTCTAGGCCAGACATGCCGGCGCCGGGTTCTTTCTGGGCCGAGGCCGGTGCGCCACCGTCGAAATCGATATCCAGGAGGTTCTCCACGTTGTTCTGGGTTTGCGGGGGTGGCGCACTGCCACTGACGGCAGCCGCAGCCGCAGCCGCCGCCAAGGGGTTTTCGCGGGCGTTCTGAATTTGTTCCCTAAGAACAGGTTAGCAAGGTGGAAATATAGGGGTGGGAGCACCAGCACATACTCGATGGCAGCCTTCTGGACAGCATCCGCACCGAAGCGGCCCTGGCCGACAAACTGCTCTGGGGGCTTGTGGTAGACCGAGGAAAGCGTGGACAGCTCGGTGAGGAGTTGCTCCAGCAGAGCGGGCGGCAGAGAGTGGATCGTAGTCACAATTGGCGGTTTCTCGGAGAGCACAATGTTCTTCGTGGCACCTGGATCGCTCGTGTTCGACAGCAAGCGCCAGTAGACGTAGGCCCGGTCGCGAACGTCGGGATTGTCGTTCTCAGCCGTGGCCGCCTGCAGCACCTTCTGCACCAGCCCCTGAGCTTTCTCGGGCCGTTTCAGGAAGAGTTTCACAACGGCCGTCAGGATCTGCAGTTGAGTCTAAGATGGAACATTAGCATCGGTGTGACAACCCCTCGGAGTGTCGAAGATGAGTACTCACCTGCGAGAATTCCTCGTTGAAGCCATCCACAAACCCGCCAAGAATGTCACCCGCATTGCTGATCTTCTCCGCATATTCACCCACAATCCAGATGAGGGCAGCCCGGGCATTGGGTTCGTCCAGTTCGTCGATGCATTGGCAGAGAGTCGGGATGATTCCTTCGTAGCCGGGATATTTCCGGAAGATGTCCTTAATGACCACGATCGCCTCCTGGACGACGTAGTTCACCTTGGTGTTGATCAGATCCAGCAAAGTGTTCACACACTTCTCGCTGGCGCTCTCGATCTTGATGGCAACCTGACCGATGGCCTTGACTGCGCGTCGCACAAAGTCCATATCGACTTCCAAGGCGTACTCCTTCAACTCCGCCAGAAGCTGGTCGACATTCCGCTCACTGGATATCCGGACCATGATCTCGAGTTTCTGGAACTTAACGTACGGCGGGTCGTTGTACTTGCAGAAGAAAACGCGGAGCTCCTTGGCGAGGATGTCGGGTTGCTTCTGCAGCAAAAGGTCGATGTTGCGCAAAGCAACATATTGGACTTCCGGGGCGGAGGAGACAAGGGTCACTGGCGAGGGAGGGACATCAGCAACGTCTCAAGCGGGTGGTAAGACGGGAGTGCAATTACCTAGGGGCGGAGCCATCTTCTTCAGGTAGGTCTGGGACAGTTCCGGCTTGATATGCCTCATGTGCAGGAAGACTGCCTTGACGGCCGCAAGGACCACGCTAGGATTGGCATGTTGGAATTGCGGCGCCACTCGTTCGCAGATATGCTCCGACTCCGACACGTCCGCGGTGCGGTATTCCGAGAGGGTCGTCAGAATCGTCACCCGGCCCCACTCCGTGCACTCATTGAGGGCCATGAGCAACTTGCGCAGCGTGTTCGAAGTAATCTGGAGGGCCTGGGTCTCCGCAGCGGCATGATGGATCTCCGAGAGCGCCGTCACCGAGTTGGCGACCACCATCGGGTTCGGGTCGGCGATCATTTCCTGCAACATCTCCAGGAATCCGTTTTCCAGACACATGACCGGATTCAGGTCGAAAAGCTTAGCGACACAGATGGCGGCGGTCTTGCGAACGTAGGGCGACTCGTCCCGGAGAGTCTTGCGCAAAGGTTCCTCCATATAGTCGACCATCTTATCCACCCGGATGCAGCCCATCGTCCGGATCGCCAGTGCTCGAATCAGGGGATTGGGGTCTTCGGAGTCCTGTACGAAGGTATTGACGGCAAGGATACAGAGGTCGGGGTGCGATTTGGCATAGTTCCTGCACACAGGAGAAAGACGGAGGGTCAGTCGACGGAATGGCGGGTGGAGAAAGCGGATCGGGACACCCACATCAAGTAGAGGTACACGAGTTTCTTCTGCTCCAGATCGCTGGTCGCGATGTTCTTGAGGACATCGGGGAAAAGAGCGGAGACATCCTTTCCTAGGGTCATGGCCATGATGGTCTTCTGGATCGACTCCTTGCTGGGATAAGAGTTAGACGCGATGTACCCCCCACGGGGTCGTGGACGCGAATATGCATAACCTACCGTTCGTAAGCATATTGGGAACTATCCTATCAGTCAGCGTTGGTGTCCAATGAACCTGATCAGGGTGTGGTGGGCAAAGATCCATACACAAGGCCAGCTCGCAGTTCAAAGGTTTCCCCTTTCCTGGGCACCGCAAAGGCGCCTCTAATCCGATTCATCGCCATGTTGACGGGGGAAGAACTTCAGCGACGACCGTAAGTCGCCTCCGCAAGTCCGTAAAAAGGGAAAACGAATGAGAAGGGACCGAACTCGGACGGGGCAGAAGGGAGGTTGGAGGGGGGAGGTGGTATGTGTTGACTGCGGACCACTGCGGGGAATTAAGGCGGCGGCGACAGAGCGGTTTCAGGGACGGACAGCGTGGAGCTTCAGGAATCTATGGATGACGACGACACCGGGGAGGAAAGGGCGATCAGAACATCCTAACCCGGTGGGAATCAACGAGAGAATGGGATGAGAAGAGAAGAGTGAGAGAGTCAGTTGTTGGAGGGTAGAAAGTTGGAGAGGCAGAAGGGGAAAGGGAGAGAGAGAGAGAGAAATGATTGTTCAAGTGCGAGTCGAGTCTGGCCCGAAATTCAGGCCAACGCGGCTCGTTAATGCAACCTCTACGACTCCGAACTTCTCCCCCTTTCCCATTGCACTGTCGATTGCTGCATTCTCTCCACATCTGCACGCTTTTTTTTTTTTTTTTCTTTCTTTTCCTTTTCGTTTTCTTGCAGTTTTACTCTCTTCCTCATACTCTCTGTATTCTCCCTCAATATGGTACGTCTCGCCGGCGACCGTTCAATGGACACTACACTAACAAACTACGCCCCTCGCCCACAGGCAAACCTTCCCAATCTACGTCGTCTCTTTGTCGAGGCGAGAACAGAGGCAGAAGAAAACGAATACTCCAGAACTGCTGTGCGTTTGGTTGATAATGATGAGTGGCAAGCACTCCGACTAAGATTTGCTACCTAGTTCTACAATCTCGTTCTGTTCATCTCGTCCGTCGCCGTGTTTAGCCTGGTCGCGCAGCGCATGGGTGGAGGAAAGTCAGTCAAATGACGCAACCGTGTCTGTCATTGTTCAGGAATGCCGCGTCTGATGGGAACCCGATCTTTGTGTTGGATACGAAGTTGGCAATGGTCTGACCCAGCGACTTCTCGACTAATCCGACTCCTCCCCGTCACTATCTAAAAACGCCAGGGTCTTTCGACCACGATTCAATCGCCGGCGTGGCTGTTCCTCGTCGCTTTTCTCGTCACCACTGCCTTTCCCCCACCGTTTGGCCCCCTCCTGGACCATCTCGAGGTCTGCCTGGAGTTCGCGCGTCTCCTGGATCTGCCTGGCTTTCTCCAGGGAATATCGGCCTTCCATCCCAGCGTCCTTCAGCATACCCTTCAGATGCTTGATCTTGGCCTTGGGCGTCTCGTACGGAGCCAGCTCCCGCGCCCACATCTTCCGGATGCCACATTTCAACAACCACCCTTGTAACCGTTTGATCTCCGCCTGGTCCGGATCAGTGTCGGCATCCTTGCCTTTTGTCTTTGCGGCCGGCGTTTTAGCGGCCCCTTTGCGCGACGGCCCGTCGGTACTCTTCTTCCGTGATCGACTTGGCTTGGGCTCTTCGTCCAGAACGACGGACATTTCGCTTTCCGAGTCCGCTTTCGTATCTGCAGTGGGTTCCTCGGACGGCTTCTGCTCCTTATCCTCGTCCTTGTCGTCACTGCTCCCGTCTGAGTTGTCTGACACCCGGTCTTTGGAGACCTTCCGTGACGGTTTGTCCTGCGTCGTCTTGGCCTGTTTCTTGGTGGGCTTCTTCACCTCTTCCTCGCTGGGGGACCCATCAGCTTCGTCCTCGGATTCAGGGGTGGTCTCCTTTCGGCGCTTTCGTGACGCTGTACCGCCTGCGGATTTCGTGCGCCTAGTAGCTTTTGTCTTCTGCGGGGGCTCCGCAGTGCTGTTCTCTTCATCCTCATCCTCGTTCCGCTCTGACTCCTGAGCCGCTTTGTCTTGTATTTCCTAGAAACCGATAGGCACCGTGTCAGTCCAGCCCTGCAGATCAAACCATAGACCCCCGGCTTCTCCGTAGCATATAATTGTAGATTCGTTTCAATTGGGAGACCTACCACTTCATCCTTAATGACCTGTTCGCTGCGCCCCTTCCACTCACTGCTTTTAAAGAACCCCTCGTCAAGACCGAGTTTCGTGGCAGCCGCCAGACGAACCCGTTTGATCGTCAGCTCCTCCATCTTCTTCGACTTGTAGACCGCAGCGACGGCATCGCGCAGCGCTTTCTCGAGCGTTTTCCCCGAGGGCGCGGCGGGTGCTTCCTCGGCGTCGGGGTCAGACTCGGATTCGGGGATAGCATATCGAGGCGCCATTTTTGAACCAATCGCACAATGTTCCTGTCACTGGCCCCTAAGCACACGAGTCGGAATTCGCAATGGACTGGAATTGACGGTGTTCGTGGACTGACTGCACGGGACGACCAACACGTATTTATCGCGACGGGGCTCGCGATGTCAGCCTAGATACGATAGACTGTTGATAAACAATCAACCTGTAATATTAAGAAATCAAATCAAGCAGATACAATGGTCAAATAATGGAACGACAAGCAGACGAATTAGAAGAGGGACCTGGACTGGCAGGTTCCGTGAGCATCGCAAAGTCGGCCGATTCGGCGCAACAACAAACCATGCTGACAAAGCTGCTGATAACGTTGCATAAAACTAGCGTTCAAGTCATCGATTCCGGAACTTTTTACTTCAGCCATTCCAGTATATCGTCTCTTCCATCCGCTTCACACTCGTTCAAATTGTTCGAAATACGGAGGATAGCAGGGACAGACAATCCTCTCCTCGCTTCTCACGGTCCAGCTATCACTCCATCGTCCTCCGCAACACAACGTCATCAATTGGAGCTCCAAATCGCCCACCACTTGATCTACACCCCGCGGATCTCCCAACCGGCATCATGTCCACCACGTCGTCCCAGCCCCAGAATCCCGGGTCTCTCTTCCCTCATCAGAATGCTGGAGCTGCGGGCTCTACAGAGGGAACCAAAGACGAACACACAGGGCTGACCAAACTCCCCAATGGCGTCGTCCTAGACAAGGACGGGAAACCGTGGGTTCTCCATTCTTATACATACATCTTGCAGGTATCCTCTGAAAGAGTAACGCAACTAACGACGCTACGACATACACAGATGCCGTCTCTGCACCTCCGCCGCATCCTGGCGCTCTCTCACCAAACAAGCCAAAGCATCGCCTTCCTCCTCATCCGCTTCCTCCTCTTCATCCACCCCCAACTCAAGCACAACATCCACATCAACGCCCCCTCCCCCAAAAGCACCCACAACGACAGCCTCCTCCGCCACCGCCGCCGCCGCCGCCGCCGCAGCAGCAGCAACATCATCAACCACCCTCCCCACCGAATACCAAACCCAATGCCCGCCAGATGTCGAAGAACTCGGCCGCTCAACCTGGACCCTCCTCCACTCGATGACAGCAGCGTACCCGACACGCGCCTCGCCCGAGCAGCAAACCGAGATGCAGTCCTTCCTGCGCCTCTTCGGCCGCCTCTACCCGTGCTGGGTGTGCGCGGACGACTTCCGCACCTGGATGGCGGAGCCGAGTGGGCGCAACCAGCCGCGGCTGGGTGGGCGCTCCGAGTTCGGCACGTGGATGTGTGAGGCGCATAATGCTGTTAATCGGAAGTTGGGGAAAAAGGAGTTTGATTGTCGCTTTTGGGAGGAGAGGTGGAGGACGGGGTGGAAGGATGGGAGGTGTGATTGATTGGTTTCTTTTCTCTCTCTCTTTCTCAGTTTCTCTCTTTTCCGAGTGAGTGGGAATGTGTGTTCATTTGGACATCTAGTGAGAGATGATGTATTTTTGATGTACTATACTATACACTATTCCACTCTACTGACTTATATAACAAGACCAATGCCACTCTTGTTTATTGAAATGAAATAGACAGGTTTATATTGCAGATAATGTATCAAAAAAAAAAAAAAAACAGCGGTAGAAAAGAATAATAAAAAAAAGTAAAGAAAATGAAGAAAAAAAGAAAAAACAAAAGCTAACGTCGCTGACCAGTAATTATCGGAGACACAACAGAAGGGTCATACATCTAAGAAGCAGGAGTTTGTCTCCAGCCGTCGCGCCGGCCACCCCTCCAAGAAAAATCCATTTTCATTCGCTTATCGCGCAATCACACAGAATCCCGTCAAACCGCTTCAATGTTGCCCCGGGACGAACAACCGCAGCCCGCTGGCTGGCGCCCCGATCTCGGTCACCTCGGATATCCGGCACACGGTGCCCTTGTATTGTTCATGGTACTTGGCCCCTGTGAACGGATCCGACACGCTGGGAGACCCGCCGTAGATGGGCGTGTAGGACGCCGCGCAGATGTCGAACTCGGCGAATTGGTCGAACTCGATGTCGATCTTATCCTGCGGGTTCCGTTCGCATTGCGCCTTGATCTTCTTGGCCTGTTTCGTTGGATTAGCGGCAAGTTCTTGTGTAGTAGAAAGGGGGGGAAAGAATGCTCACCTGATCAAGAAGCTTGGCGGCGCCACCGTTGGCCAACATACGGTTGGCGAAGCTAAGCGCGGACGAGTAGTTCTTATTGGCGAATGCCAGTTTCATAGCGGCCATCAAGGCCAATTGACGGTGGGCAACCTCCAGCTTGGGGATCGTGAAGTAAGCCGACAGCTCCAGACTGCGTTTAAGACCCTCTGGGGTATCTGTGGACAGGGAGCGGCGAGCCAACTCGATCGACATCGCGAGAATGTACTCCCGAGCGGTCGCAATGATCGTCTTCGCTTGTTCAACCTCCGCCTCGGAGGAGACGGTGTTCACCAGAACGGAGTACAGAATGTTCTTGAAGATCTTGATTCCATCCTCCAGTTTGTTGGCGCGCATCGCAGCGTAGCCCTCTTGCAGATCGGCGTTGGCGATCGTCTCAAGGTCACGCGGGATGACAGGCAGCACCTTGCGGCTGTCAGTCTCATCGACAGTCCGGCGCACGTAGTTCACCAATGGCGGTAGGTTGGCGGTCGCCGGGAGATAGGTCTTGGATGACTTATACACCTCCATGAATCGCGGCTTCAGGGGAGCCAAGTTGACCGCACCAACCTGGCGGTTGAGGAGTTGCATGGCAGTATCAAAGGAACCAGCGGCAACATGGTCCGCGGCCAGAGGCGAGTTGCGCGCCCAGAGGTCCGCTTCGGTGCTTCCTGCCCCAGCCTCCGGGCTCTCCACATCGACCAGGTCGACGTCCTCCTCAACGTTGACCTCATCTCCCATGTCCCATCCGGTCACGTCCTCATCCTCGTCCTCCAGCGTATCCCGGGCACCGACGAACTCCTCCTCTTCCTCCTCGACCTCGAGTTCAGCGCCAAGACCGTCTTCGTCGCCCGCACCGACCTCGCCAAGAAGAGCCTTCTCGAATGAAGAATGGCCAGCGGCCTTGACGGGCCAATTCGACTTGAAGGTAGGGACAATGGGGTGGGGCACCTGCGAAGGCTCCGATAACGTCGGAAGCGTGATTTGATCTTCTGTGAGGCCGCAGGCTTCGAGGATCGACTCGGCCTCTTCGGTCAGTCCGTGAGACTTGGCCGTGAGATAGGCAAGGGGGTCTAGAGGGGACGGGTCAGCAAGGCGCATGATTTATTGTGCGGAGGGTTGTCACATACACAGGTCGACTTCTTTGAACATCTGGATCCGGTCTTCGACATCACCACGGTAGATGGCGTTCTGGAAGCGAGAGGTGAAGTCACCACGATGCTCGGCGATCTTGGCCATCCGCGCCAGCTTCTGCTCATCACCAGTGCAAAGGTAGAGGAACGAGAGCTTGTCGAAGTTCCTTTGCTTCTGGTAGGCCATCTCGACAATTTGGTGGTTGCCATGAGCCAGAGCCTCTGAGCCCAGTCGAGTCCACAGCTGGGGACGATCCAGTTCTCTCGCCATCTCGATGGCGACGTCGAGGTTTCCACACTCCAGCGCGAGCTCGAAGCGGGTCTGCGGGTCCTGCACAAACTGCAGTGCAATCTCCGGGTAGCCCTTCTTCTGCAGGTAGGAGATGATACTCTGTCCGACCAGGCTCGAGGTCTTGATGATCTGGAGCATCTCATCGTAGTTCCGCTTCACCAGAGCCAGCTTGAATCGGTATTCCGTTGGGTCGATCTCCAGGGTCCGCGGCCGGGCATTGCGGTCCAGGCAGTAGACACTTCGGCCCTTGACCTTGACCAGGTAGACGGTCTGGTCCAGGGTGCGGATGATGCCGGTGTCTCCGTTCAGCAGGGAGTACTTGACGTGGTTCAAGGTCGAGTACAGCAGGACGCCGGTGTCATCCCACGCCGCACTCTTGATACGGATGGTCTCGTGCAGGCTGCTGACCTGTTCCAAGGACTTGGTGACGACCGTGACGTTATGCTTGCTGAGCAAGGCGGCGTAGAGACCATCATTGGACCACACCACATATTTGACGCCACTGACGGCCAGTTCCGCCAGCTGCTTCTTCTGCTGGATATCGAACAGGACGACGGTCGTCGGCGTGATGAAGAGCAGGCAGCCGGTACCGCCAAAGTAAATGTCGACGGTGCCCGCGGGCGCCTTGATCGTCTTGGTGGTGGAGTTGCTGAGGTCCTTGATGTCCACCTGTTGATTGCCTTGGGTGAAGACGGCAAATCGATTCCGGGCCACGAAGACGGCCGAGGTGGCCTGGCCGCGCTTGGAGTCGGTCGGCTCCACGGCACCCGTGGCATCTCTCGGCAGGTGGATCAGCTCGTAGACACCGCCATCCGTAGGGGAGGTGACCAGGATGGCTCGTTCGGCGGGGTTGTAGGAGAGGGTGCGGGGCGGCACCCAGGCGGAGCCCAGTTTCCGCAACGAGACCATGGGAGGCGACTCGACGTTCTTCGCAAAGTCGTAGGAGCGGACGTTCTTCTCCTTAGTGATGTAGAAGAGTTGATTTTGGTAGATGGCGGATGCCGGGCGTTCGCGCTCGAGCTTGAAGACCATGACACCCGTGTCATGACCGGCGGCGAAGAGGTTGATTTCGGGGTGAGCGGCGATCACCCAGAAGCGGTCTAGGTCGCGCTTGAAGGATTGTACGGAAGTTCTCTTGTTCAAATCCCACACCCGGATGGTCTTGTCTTCGCCCACAGAGAGGATGAGGTCCTGGTGGGGGTGGAAAACACAGGCAGAGGCATTCTGGAAGTGGCCACGACAGGTATCGACCTCCCAGGCTTTCGTATCTATTGACGAGAAAATAGACCTCGTTAGCGACGGTACGTTGCAAATCAGGAGCCAGATATAGGCACTCACCACTCATTCTCCACAGCTTGATGAGGCGATCGTCACCCGCTGAGCAAATCAGGGGCAGGGTGGGGTGGAAGGCCACCCAGTTGACCCCCCGGTCATGACCCTCCAGCACAAACTTCACCACTGCATCTGTGTTTCCAAACATATCTGCCTGATTCGGGTTGGATCGCGCCATCTGGTCTTCGAACGATATGGTGGAGGGGGCGGCCGAATGCTTCTTTCGCAAGCCCGAGATATCCCAGATACGAACGGACTGGTCCAGCGAAGCGGAAGCGATCAAATCTTCGGTGGGGTGGAACTGTGCGCACATCACATAGTGGTTATGACCGGTCATGGTACAGACTGCGCGTCGCGTGTCAGTATCATTCGGAAGAGGTCACCGCAACCCGACTTACTCAAGGACCGGTTCTGCCAGTTCCAGATTCTGATGGTCTGATCGTCGGAGGCCGACACGATCCACGGGTGTTCATGGTGGAAAAAGACCGTTCGCACGTAATCCAAATGGCCATTGAGGGTGAACAGGCATCTCCGCGTCTGATAGCTCCAGACCTTGATCTTGTAGTCGTCACCGCCGGAGACGAAGAGGGGTTGCGTCGGATGGAAATCAACGCCTCGGACGGGGCCATCGTGTTCTTCGAAGCGATCAATCAGGGTTCCCATGCGGTAATCCCATAATTGAATGGTGGAGGAGTGAAGGGAGACCAGGATCCATGGCCTGGTTGAGGGACAGGGTCAGTGTTTGCGACAACGCGTTGGGGGGTGCTGAGGCCACGCACCGCTTAGGATGGAAGGCGATTCCCTTGGCGCGGGATGATTTCGACTCAAACTGTTCATCGCAGCGTGTTAGTCTTGAGCAATTGAATACACTGCAACTAGATTCCACGAAATCACATCGGTGGGGGAGAGAGCGAAGCGTCCATACCTTAGTGAGCATATTCGGGGAGGACTGCATGATGAAGGGAGGAAAGGGTAGGCCGGAGCCGCACCATCAAGTAGCAAGCTCCGCACAGTCAATGGAAAAGAAATTCACAGCAGGGACCACCGCATCCACTGCAGTCAAGGTCAACGATAGGAAGGGAATTGAAGCAAGAGAGGTAAGTAACGGGGGGGGGAGTGATCTGGACAGGGACAGATGGAGTTAAGGTCAGCCAAGGTAGGGACCAGTAGGGACAACTAACTAACATCTCCCAAGGCGGTAACGTGCAACAGTAAGCGAGTCCTGCCGCCCAATGACCGTCAGGGCGGTGAGCACTCCCGTCCCTGGCCGATCGTTACTTTGTTTGTCTATTCTTGATGCCTGAGGAATGATATCGGGGGTCCATCGTACGTCACCATCATGTTCTAGATTTCTAGATCCTTCTTCACCCCAGTCTGACGACAGACCGACAGATCACCACAATGCAATGCTGCTGGGTTTTTTTTTCCAGTTTTCTACTCTCCAGCTGCTGTTATTTCGAACCACATTGACTCTGATACACTACCGTCTCCTGAACCGACCGATCAGTCTAAAAATCATACCGTGAGGAAGAAACGGTGCCATGTCCGAATCTACTTGCAGTCCAACACAATAATCTCATACGATTCCACCCCCTGAAACAAGCCCACGTCGGTTCTGTGAATCAGACTGCGATGGAACGACTTTCTCCAAGCCGAGACCAAGTTGACGTGAGATGACAACCAATTTCAACGACGCTGGATCTGTTCCCATGGCATCCCACCAAGCCGCGGCATCAAGCAGCTACCAGCAAACGAGGCCGTCCAGTCCCTTCTCCGGTCAACGTGTCCAGCGAGATACACATCCAGGGGAGCCAATCCCGGCAGAAGATGCCTCCACAGTCGATTCCAATCCCGGATTTGACGCCCACCCGCAGGTGTTCAAGCCTTATGCGGTAGAGGAGCCAGAGGAAGAGGAAGAAGATGCACCAAAACAGCGTCCCCCTCTCCACAAACTCCCAGCCTTCATGGAGACACCATGGGCGAATATCGACTACGATCAGAGAGAATTAGTTCACTACATGGAGGACCTCCATTGCGACTCCGACTACAGCGATTGCTGGCTACACGGCAAGCCTCATCGGGGCAAGAAGAGAAAGCCGACCCGGCCGTCCCAACAACTTCCTGGTGAAAAGGCCCCAAATACATGGACCGGGGTGTCCGGGTTCAGCCCAAAGAAGCGGCGCAGAAGCCTACGATCGGGGGGAGACGTGGATATCGAGCCATTGTCTTCCCAGATGTCCGAATCCAATGAGTCTGTCTCTTCTAGCAGCAGGAATTCCGATTACCCGTCGTCTGACTCCGGTGATGTCGAGGCGCCGGATGACTTTGCTGTGCCTGATCAGATGGACATCGACTGAGGGCTCCTGTCCTGATACATCTCTTGCTATGTAACTCGTTCCACCGAGTGTCTCATGCAACCACGCAGTTGCAGTTCAATCATTCGATGGACAATGCAGCACGTCCACTCCGCCAATAGCGCAGATGATTCTGCCCAGTTCAACGGTTGAACAGGAGCTATGGCCATCCGAAGCTCGGCGCAGCGGGGTGATTGAGCTGTTGGTCAATACCATTACATCGGCGACAAATGACCGATGCATGGCCCTTTTATGGAGGTGATGCAGAGCAGGTAGCTAGACAGACAGTAGACAGACTAGTTCCCTGAGCCGGACACGGCAACTACTAAAACCCCAGGGTAAAGCTATATAGACCACCTGAACGACGCAGGCCGTCCAATCCACCCAATTTACCAAATATAAGCCACCTACTACATGTAACCCGAAGCAAGTAAATCCCCGTGTTCTAAACCGCAACGGGAAATCCACATTGCTACCTCCAGACGGCGTTGGGTCTGGCCGGGAGGAACCTCAACGGTGACGTCATGCACTCCTCATTGCGGCCACAGGCGATGAAACCTGACCGGTTAAAACAGCAACCCCTTTCCCTTCTACGTTTGACACAGCCTGTCGAGGGTCAGACCGGAATTCCCACCAATTGCGCCAGGAATCTCAGTTCATCATGACAGCGACACGGACTTCCTCGCGCCAAGCCGCGCAGAAGGCGAAAGAGGCTATTGCGGCTGCGCCTGATACGAAGGGTCGCGGAGGAGCGGGGGCTAAACGCAAAGAAGCGGAGGAGAAAGGACCGGTGAAGAAGAAGGGAAAGAAGGACGAGAAGGCGGAGCCGGAGCCCGAGCCCGAGGAGGAGAAGTCTGCGGCGGAGGAGGAGGAGGAGCCCGAACCTGAAACTAAGGAGAAGGAGAAGAAGGAGGATGAGACTATGGAGGAAGCGGAGGGACAGGTTACAGATAAGGAGAAAGAGCCAGAGGCTGGCGGAGAGGAGGAGAAGGAGGTGAAGGGCGAGAAGGAGGTGAAGGGCGAGAAGGAGACGGAAGAGCCAGAAGGCGAGGAGGAATCCGCCCAGAAGCCATCTGAGGCGGAAGGCGCTGGCCACGAGGAAAAGTCCGAAGCTGAGGCCAAAACGGAGGAAGAGAAACCGGGTCAAGGTAGAAACTACGCCCTTGAGTCGAAATTGATTCGACAAAGGAACTAACATTTCGCAGATGAAGCCAAACCCGCCCCGTCTGACCGGGAGAAACCCGGTCAAAAGGATGACAGCCCGCCCAAGGTGCTCGAAAAAGGCATCATCTACTTTTTCTTCCGCCCCCGAGTCAACGTCACCGACGCGCAAAGCATGGACGAGGTTGCGCGCAGCTTCATCGTGCTCCGCCCGACGCCCGGAACCGCCGCGCTGGACCAGAAAGAGGGACCGCTGGAAGCCGGGGCAACCTGTCGGTTACTGATAGTGCCCAAGAAGCAGTTTCCTAAGGCCTCAGGACAACGAGAGATCGGGTTTGTAGAGAAAGCCGGCAAAACGGTGAAGGAGGTCGAGGAGAGTCTCCTGTCGAGTGAGACGTATGCGACCGAGACCCGGGGCGAACAAGTGACGCCGGAAGCCAAACCGTACGCTGAAGGCGTCTACGCCATTACGCGCACTCCAAACGACTCGCGCTTGGCGTACGTCGTGACGATCCCGGCGGAGATGGGACCCGTTCAAGAGGAGTTTGGTCTGGAGGCGCAGGGTGGGTGGATTGTTCAATCGAAGAATCCCAAGTATCCGGGGCCGCCGAATGTGCCAACGCAGAACCCGGAGTATCCCCAAAGGTAGGAATCTCTTGGTCTTTTTCTTCCTCAGTCGATATAGAATATGTATATTGACGATGCGCAGCTTGGAGGAAAAGTTCCAGGATTACCGGTGGATCCCTCTGGAACCCGAATTGATCGACTATGCACACGCACAGTTCGTGCTGATCGGCCATACACATCGCGAACCCGGTCAGGATCTGAAACAGATGGAAGAGCAAAACGAGACTCGAGTGGAAGAACACGGACAAGGTCAGTCAACCCCGGAGAGCCCGGAGAATGAGTCTAACCCGGTGAATATCTGCAGGAGACACCACCATCTACGAAGATTTGGGAGTCCACGCGAAAGAATACCCAGCAGTGCCAACCACGTGGAGTCACTAAACACGAAACTACGACTGAATCCGTAACTAAATAGCCCATCCTAATTAAAAATGTTTGCGGTTGACCCAATGGAGATCTCCACTTGCTCCCACGTTGATCCTTGTGTTTTACATTCCATGATGCCATCCCACCTCATCCCACACGCGTCATATTGGCGACGACTATATAACCATTTACTCCCTCCACATGCTTAGACTAGCCAATGTAGCATTTCAGTCTCTTCTGCAGACACTGCTCTCACCATGAAGTGGCTCACCGGGTTCATTGCTTTTGCCGGTCTGACAGGCGCTGTCTCGTCTCACTCGCGCGCCGCCGTCAACCAGACCACTTGCGCCGACACCACCTATCGCTACAGGGGGCTGGAGGGATACGGTCGCTTACCATCGAATGCCCGTGACAAATACGGCGACACCATCGGGGGGATCGGAAGCTCCATGGCTTTCGATCCGGCGTCGTGGCAGCGCACGGCGCCGAATTCCTACGCGGGCGTCGTCTACTGCCTCCCAGATCGGGGGTGGTACGTATTCAATATACACCTCATTCCTTTATTTCTCCTTTTTCTTCGGCAGTATCCATAAGATTAGAATGATCTAGACTGATCAAAACAGGAACACAAACGGCACAATCAACTTCCAATCCCGCATCCACAAATTCCACATCACCCTGCACCTATCTTCCAACGCCTCAGCCCAGCACCCATCCAAGCCCAACCTCCACCTCCAATACAAAGACACCATCCTCCTCACCGACCCCGACAACAAACCCCTGACCAGTCTTGACCCCGACGTCACCGGATCCGCCCACTACGAAGGCTTCCCGCCCCTCCCAGCATCAACCTACCCAGGCGACGGCTTCGGCGGCGCCGGCGAAGGCGGGAGGCGCGTCTCCGTCGACCCAGAAGGCCTCGCCCTCCAGCACCAGGACGACACGCTCTCCTTCTGGGTCAGCGACGAATACGGACCCTACGTCTACCGGTTCAGCGCACAAGGACGCATGGAGCACGCCATCCAGCCACCGGCCGCATACCTCCCGCGCCGAAACGGCACCCTCAGCTTCAACGCCGCCACCCCGCCGCTCTACGACCCCGATAACATGCCCGTTCCCGAGGAACCCGCCTCCGGCCGCAGCAACAACCAGGGCTTTGAAGCCCTGACGCTCTCGCCTGACGGCCGCACTCTCTACACTATGCTCCAGTCTGCCTTGACGCAGGAGGGCGGGCCAGATGACGAGACGAACCAGCCTGTGCGGTTGCTCGAGTACGATATCTCGTCTGCGGAGCAACCGCAGCTGAAGCACGAGTACGCTGTTCTTCTACCTAGGTATACCAACGCCGACGGAGACAGCCTCGTGGCCGCCCAGTCTGAGATCCACCATCTCCCTCGACCCCACGGTCTCAGCAGCAGCAACAGCAGCAGTAGCAGGGACTTCCTCGTCCTGTCCCGCGACTCCGACGCCGGCCACGGCCAGGCCGATTCCCGGTCCGTCTACCGCCACGCAGACATCTTCTCCATCACGGAGAAGACGACCGATCTGCGGGGGAAATACGACGGCGCAACGGCGGCGATTGCTTCGTCGGAGGGTGAGCTGCACGACGACATCACGCCTGCGCAGTACTGTCCGTTCATCGATTACAATGTGGACTCTGAACTGGCGAAGTTCGGGCTTCATAACGGCGGCCCGCAGGATGAGCATCTTTTGAATGAGAAGTGGGAGAGTTTGGCGCTGCTGCCGGTGGATCCGGATCACCGTGGTGGTGGTGGTCGCAGGGAGTATCTGCTGTTTAGTTTTAGTGATAATGATTTTATGACGCAGGATGGTGAGTTCCTTGTTCTCTCTGACGGTAGATCGTTGTACTAGCCATGCTAACGGTACAGGTTACATGAATTTCGGCGACTTCAAATACGCCGACGAGTCGGGATACAACCTCGACAGCCAGGTGTTGGTCTTCCGGGTGGAATTTTAGGATGGGCGGCCTTTCTAATTTTCTATATGAAGACTTCTTTCGGGAAAAATGTTAGACAACCTATCCTAGATACTCAGATATAAACAATCATATCGCGTTTGCGCATTGCTGTCTGCATTCGATACTAATACAAATCAAGATGCTTCACCCTGGCGCCAACTGTGCAATCTGGGTTTTCCATAAGCCAATTTTCACTACCTCTTTTTTTCCGATTTTTTTCTTTTCTTTTCATGATTAAAGCCTGACCGTCCGATGAAATCCCGTCTGCTGCAAGCGACTGGCCAAAACGTGTAGGCACAGAGTTCATGGCGAAAAAACGCGTTTTGCGTAAAATCTACCAAACGCCGGAGAGGTGTAAAAACCAAGCCTCCTCTCGTGCTGACCCAGTCTGAGTTAATGAGCCAGGCTGGTGGGGTTCTCAGGACTTGTTTAGGTTAAGTGCACCTAGGATATCTTCCAGGGACCAGCCTGGGCCGCCTGGCACAATCTCCGCCCAGACTTCCTCCGGCACCGCGTCGGCGTCAGGGATCAGACGCCAGTTTGGACTCGGCTCCGGCTTGATCCACTTGAAGTCTTCCACTTGGTTCCAGCGGTCCTCGACACCCGCTTGGTTATGGTCCAGGGCCTGCAAGTCGTTAGTCATGGGCAGACGGGGTAGGCTGGAGAAAGTACTGACATAAACCCGGGGTATCCGAGCAAAGCGCACATTGGTGCAGTCTTCAATGATCGGGTTACTGGAGGAACTCAGGTACACATCCACGTCAGAGCACTTGTGCATTCGGAACTGCCGGCACGTCACCACAATAACGCTCTTCTCCACTCCCGTGATATGAGCCGGCCCATCAACCTGCCCGCATACCAGCAGGCTATCCCTCACCCCCTTGATCGTCAGACTGGCGTAGGGTTTACCGTTGGCAGTCGGAATGGACATGTCGACAACGCAATTACGCAGCGACGTGATCGAGGCTGGCACCGTGTCCGTGGATCCAGAGGCCGGGAGCATAATGTGGAGCCGGTGGTGGTCGTGCACCGTCACAGAGGCGATGGATGACGCCGCAAAGCCGGCCGAGGTCGGCCCCCCGTGCTTCGATCGGTCGTATGCGCTGTCCACGGAAAGCATCGGAGCCGACGTCGGGGTGATCTCAGGCTTTCGCTGCTGAAGCTGGTCGGGTTCATTCAGCGGCGTCGAGGGATAATTAGGGGTTGCGGCCGTCGATGACTCCATGGACGATGTCCCGGGGGAGCGATACCCCGGAATTCCACGGCGTCCTTGGGCAGCCAACTGCGCTGCGTCGGCGAGAGATACCGCGGATGTATTCTTCTTAGTCTTGAAGCTGAACTTGGGCCGCGGCTCGACCAACGCACGCGTCTCCGCCAATTTATCCTGGAGGGCTTTGATGGCCTAGAGAAATAAAAAGAACGATCAACACAGGTTCCTTTCCCTGGAATGCACATCAGAGCATATGCAACCTACCTCTGCGTATATCCGTTGGTCGTAGGTAGGGATGTAGCTAGCTGAATCCTTAACCTCATTCGACAATCGTGCGATTCCCGCTAAGCAGTGATCAGTCGCGTCGGTCCGCTCGCCGCCCACCAGGGACGTATCAGCGAGGCGATCCATCTGTTCCTGAAGTGCTGTCCCAAGCAGCGATGTCAGAAGAAGGAACACGAATGAGCTCGTCACGGAAACACACCAGTAATTTCATGTTGAAAGTAACGGAAAAACCGCTCCTTCAACGGGATCTCAGCATTCGAGATGGTCTGGTCCTCAGACTGCGACGGCCGTCGCGCATCGGTAAAGCTCGCTTCCGACATGGTCATAACCGAGATGAAGTGAACGAATCCAGATCAGTCACGAAAGGTCCGCAAAGTATCCCCTCTGGATAGGAAAGAAAATGACCCAGAGCTCGGATGGAATGGAAAGGGCGCTTCGAGGTACTGATGACGTCGACCCGGGCGGATTGGCAAATATTACGTAGGATAGCCCTTTCAGATCTAGTACCATCTAGATACTCATGCAAATGCAGGCAAACCCCCAGAAAAGAACAGCGGTCGACGATGAACTGAGACACTAGCAAAATGGACAAATCGCAGCCATTAGCTTCCAATGGCATGCCACAGGACAAGATGTGAGACTGGGTAGCCACGATGGTATGATAGGAGGGGCCATCAACGGTTCACTGCCGGGACGATCATCTGCCCCACTACTAGGACTGGATGATGGTTGGCCTTCCGAACACACGCGTGGACTGACAGGTCAACATCCTTCTGATTCAAGACTTACCTGAAGCAAGGGAGACCACACGAGAGGCGAGATTCACCAGAGACATGCATGGATCAAGAACCAAAGCCATGACCGACGTTGATCGTCGTCGCTTCTTCTTCCTCGTGACGTCGATCGATCCCGGACTATCTCGGCTCCCAACCTCCGGCCTGTCCCGTTTCCGGTCATTGCGGCCTGAGGCTACTCCACCTACTCATAGTATGGTTCTGCGAGATATTTTGGTCTAGATAGGACTGAGATAGAGAAACATTGGATCTGGGCAAGGTTATGCTGTGCAATGGATCAGGTCCTTCCCGCATTTTGCCATTGTTCTAAGAAAAACTCAGGACGTTCTCCATCTATATATATACGAGCCCTATAGGCACTTTTCACTTTTGAGGTCTTCATGATGAAAAGGGATCGCATCCTAGCGGACGACCAGACTTTTTTTGTGAGTTGATATCCTATACATGAATGACAACTGAAAAATGACATCCTACACACAACGCCAAACAATTCAAATGGAAGAGGGTTTCGATCAGTCAGCAGAGCCCACCGAGGGGGAACAACTAGCACTGCCTGTCTCTGTACCGGTCCATGCTCCAGCCGGGTACATGTCGTGAAAATGAGATGATCATCTTTTACCTGTTCCAGGAAAGGAAGAAAAAAGTACTTTCCAAAAACTAATCTGACAGCTGACGAGATCTGGAAGATGATCTTCTAAACAATGACGCCCCATTGGACAACGATAACTTCACACCCTTGAAATCTTTGGAGAACGACCTATTCGCCTTCTTCACTTGCGTCGGGGTAGATTTATTGTGTGCCCAAAGGGGACTCATGAATTCTGGAGCGGATGGTTTGGGTGTCATGTCGTAGAATCCCGAGTACGATGCAGGCGAAATGGGACTCTTCAAGGAATCTCCCGAGCCAATGCGAGCAGAGGATTTGCTAGTCGAGTGACTCAACGAGCTTGAGGCAGAGGTGGTATTTTGGGATAGCGAATCCGAGAACGAGTAGCGTCGTTTCGAATCAAGTCGGATCAAACCTTGGATCAAATTTGATGGATGTTCGGATAATTCGATTAGGCGGATATGGTGTATTATAGCTTTTCTCGGGCAAAAGGGGCATATACAATCAAGGGACATAGAAATCGGATTATCCTGTAGCCTCTAGCACAAAGTGAGCGTGGATTCGCCGCGTTTTTCTCTGCTCACGCTCGAGGGAGGCTGACAGAAGCAAAATCAAAATTCAGAGATGAGAGCGCTCATACCTCATAAGCACACGGGTCGGATGCCCTTACTTGTTCGTCCAAAAATTTCCTGGGAACGGCGTGGCCCGCTGGGCAGTCTACCATATAGACGCCATCGGCGCGCGTTGCGGTCAGAGGGCTAGCCCCCGGGAGCGGGGATGCCTGGAGCCATTCGGCCAGATGGGCTTGGTAGTCGTGATTGCTCGCATCGAGTTCTCCATTGGAATCCCACATTTGGATTCGGCGATTGATCAACCATCGGATCAGATGCCCAAGAGATGCCTCCCAGAACTCCCTCATGGGGGCAAGGCGCGCCCAGTTATCTCGAATCCTTCGCGTCTGCAGGGGAGGGTGGCCGTCGGCATTCTGGCTCAATATGACCGTGGATAGTACTTGGAGAGAAGGGACCTCGAACTCGTCATCAAATGCAGCTAAGACTGTGCGAACCAATTTTGTCCGCGTGTTGCGCGCTTGATCCAGTGTATCGTCGACGGTGTCCGCTGTAGGGCTGGAGGGTCTCTCCAGCTGCGACTCGCGACGCCAGTTAATATGACACTGGATGAGGGCTGACTCTGCGGAGCATAATATATCATACAACCAACAGAACGGTGCGAGGGTGGCGGCTTTGTTTCTGATAAGGGCTGTGAGGAGGTCCGTGATCAGCGTCTCCGGATTTCCATCCAACCGTTCCTTTGAATTATGTTAGCTAGATCCGTGACCTTGGGGTGGTAAAACAGAGTAAGAACTATGATCCTGTACCAGTCCTGGAATGACGGGCGGGTTGTTCCCGTCCTGTGTAAGGTGAGCCATGCGGAAACCCGAAAACTCCAACGACCCGGTACTATATACCGCGCGGGGTAGTAGATCGTTGATCAAGAACAGTTCGGCGCTCGTCAAATCTGGATGCTGCCACCCCGCAGCCATCGCACGCTCCAGATTGAATTTATCCTCGGCCGATATATCATCACCACGAAGGACGAGCAATCGGATACCTGCCAACAACGTATGGGCGAGGAAGTGCCGGTAGCACATGAGACCCGGGGCGGCCGGTTTATGACACGGGAAGAGTTTCGATTTGACCTGGACCAGGTACATCAAGGTCGAGAAGATCGCGTCTGACGGCAGAAGGTAGGGCGAGTGGTTGGTCGTCGACATGTCGTGTGTTGTCACCAACTCCTGCAAACGGGTGCGCTGCGCGTCAAAGATGGTTTTAATCCAGAACACCGACCGCATCAGCGGCTCGACCTTGGACGGCTGGTCATCTTGAGCCTGGAGGACGGCGATATCGACGGCATGTTGGCCGATAATCTCGTGGAGGATGTTGGCTAGGTCTCGACGTCCCAACTGCTCCCACACTGCTGCCACCAGTGGGTGTGACATGAGGGAGACCGGGACGGACACACCCCGAGCATAAGCGCGCGCCGGAACTCGTCAATAGGGTTGCCAGTCTTGTGAAATGGCGGATCCAAGCTGGGTTAGAAGGGTCGGGTGTTCTTTGTCGCATATATGTTGGATTGACGGGATTGAGCAGACGGGAAGTTAAGAAAAGGGCCGAGAAGCGACCTTAGCAGGTGACCTGCCGGGCATCTGTTTCAGCTGATGCGAGGCTGCAGGTTGCTGTCCTACTCGGGCCCTCATGCTGCCCAATCGTCTTTGGACATCGGATCCTATATTGCTGTCGTGGAAGAAATGATCCATTGCGTGTCATCGATGATACTGGCGGGGACCATTCAATCGCTAGGAGGTTGTTGTTGTCAGGATTGTGATGACGTGGGGATCTACGAGCCTGATGATCTTCGTGTTCTGGGGTGATATTCATTGCTACGACTGTTTTGAGGAATGGGATCCACAGTGTCTTCATTCTTATGATAGCTCGAATCGGAGAATAAAACCGTAGAATTAATTAAAAAAACAAAATACATCCAGACAAAAGAGGGGAAAAAGAATAAAGGATCACCCCACGGCTGTCACACAATTGGCTTGTACAGCGCATCTGAAACGCTCTTGTCGAGTTGTCCTTGTTGGATGGCCAGTCATAATTGGGATTATCATAGATCAATGCACGGGCTTGTTATGGTCTTCTATTCAAAACAGTATGTAGAATATTATAGTCAGATAGTACCTAGTCAAGATTACATCTTATAGCAGACTCTAATCTATGGTGAGGTCTTTGTTTGCACATGTACCCATACTGATATTTTGTATACATTGTCTCTATAATACGTAGTGATACTCCACGTCAGTACACTGAACAAGACGTGAAAATCATTGTAATCCCTGGACAAGGACTCTCTCGAGAACTATATATCCCCAAGCATAACATGCTCGACAAACCATGTCGCTTAAATGACAGCTATATAGAGAGTTGGCCCCGGTGTCTGTCAACCATGGAACGGAGTATGTGTGGACGCCATGATTGGCCGTCATATTAGTTGGTCTTGACCTATTCAAGGTTTCAATAAACAACGGGCAACGACCTATTGAACCATCCCCAAGAATAGATACCTCAAGTCCAGGTCAAGTGGACGATCGCGAACAAAATTACTTTCTGGGACTTCCTCTCTATCAAAACTTTCATTGTAACCTCGTATCAGGCGTGATTCCATTTCTTGGAACTTGAAATAGCGTCCCAGGATACCTACTACGTATAGAGATGTCACCATCAAGGGCGTTAAATCGCCATGGCAATGACACGGGAGAAAACATGGAATGTGAATCAATCCGCTCGAGGACCGATCATTCCTGACCCCGACGGGTAGTTATGAGACACGCAAGGGAAATGCCACACTCATTCCCCGGGAAATTTGCGGAGCATGCATTTCCACAATCAGCATATGCCCGAGGTGAGATCGTTCCATCTGGCGCAATTGATCACTGTGTCGACCACTGAGCGTCGACAGCAGGTCCCAAGAGCGCGACCCCTGGTTGGAACAAGGTTTCCTTGGACGCCGTCTCTTGCGCAGCCGGTACGAGTCGAATATGATAGGCTGTTTGAGGGCTGAACAACCGGTACTGGTGGCTATCCCTATCTTTGTTTGAATCCTAGGCACCGTGTTTCTATTCCTTTGCGACTAGAAAACGGCGAAGATCGCTCTTTGATCTCTGGGCTGCGCGAGACCTCATTATATTCACAGGACTGTCGTGAAAATACACCCTGATGGTCAATTTTGCTTCTCTGGTGGGATGTCTATCCCTTGTGGCATCCTGCGTACTTCCTGCTGCCGCCACAGGCACAGAATATGTCGTCGTTGAGCAACTACCGGGCGTGCCGGACGGCTGGACCAAGGGCGAGCCCGCCTTGCGATCGAAGCTGATGCGGTTCAAGCTGGCGCTGAACCAAGAGAAACCCGCCGACTTTGAGCAGAGAGTGGTAGATCTTTCCACCCCCGGACATGAGGACTATGGAAGGCACATGAGCCGTGAAGTCGTTCGTGATTTCGTACGTCCCTCCGATCAGGGCACGGAAAAGGTCGTGGCCTGGCTTGAAGGCGAACATGTTCCTGCAGATTCGATCGATGTGCATGGGAATTGGGTGGAGTTCACGGTCCCTGTTGCTCAAGCGGAATCGATCCTGAGAACGCGGTTCTACCGCTTCTACCAAAAGAAATCCGAAGATGGAGAGCCCCGGAGGGCAGTAGTCAGGACGCTGGCCTACTCAGTGCCGGGGTCCATCTACCCCTACGTTTACATGGTCCAGCCAACCACGCGCTTTGGGGGGCTCGCCTCCCAAGTATCTGTCCAACCGATTATCATCGCAGCTGAGGATGTGGACGGGGATTGCGAGGCAAATGTAACCCCCGACTGTCTTCGCGAACTATACCAAATTGACGACACCGATATCCAACCGGACAAGCGCAATGTCCTGGGCATCTCGGGATATCTGGACCAGTATGCCCGCTATGGTGATTTCGAAGATTTCCTGCACAAATTCGCGCCCGACCGCGCGGACGCCAATTTCACCACAGTTTCCATCAACGGTGGTTGCAACTTGCAGAACGACACGAAGGACAGCGGGGAGGCCAGTCTCGACATCCAATATGCCTTTTCTCTGGCGTACAAGGCACTTGGTGTGTACTACAGCACTGCCGGGCGAGGCCCCTTTGTTCCTCAAGTCGGGCAAGACGAGACAACGGACGCAGAGAACGAGCCCTATCTCGATCAGCTCCACTATCTTCTGCGCTTGCCCGATCACGAGCTTCCCGCCGTGCTCAGCACCTCTTACGGCGAGAATGAACAGAGCGTCCCCGAGAAATACGCGCATACGGTGTGTAATTTATTTGCGCAATTGGGCGCCCGCGGGGTCTCGGTCATCTTCAGCAGCGGCGATGGAGGTGCGGGCGACAACTGCATCAGCAACGACGGCACCAACACGACCGTATTTCAACCCACGTTCCCGGCCAATTGTCCGTTTGTCACCGCGGTCGGCGGCACGTACGGCATCGAACCGGAGAAGGGCATCAGCTTTTCCGGCGGTGGGTTCTCACAATACTTCAGTCGACCTGCCTATCAAGAGGCCAGCGTCAGCGGTTACCTGGACAAGATTGGAAATACCTTTGAGGAAATGTTCAATGCGGGTGGCAGAGCCATCCCAGATGTTGCAGCACAGGCGATCAACTTTATCATCCTAGACCATGGACGCTACGCGAAAACCGGCGGCACGAGGTTCGTTTCCTCTCCCTTTGTTCTTGTACTTTCCTTACGCTCCTTTGCTTGTCTTTTAATCCTGCTGGCTATGAAGATGAGTGTGTACCAGTTTCTGATGGAATTGTAGTGCATCGGCCCCCGTCTTCGCGGCCATTGTGACGCGATTAAACGCCGCTCGACTCGAGGTTGGCAAGCCCCGACTCGGATTCCTGAACCCGTGGCTCTATTCACTGAACCAAGGCTTCACCGATATCACTGAAGGCGGTTCAGTGGGTTGCGGCGGCGGGTTAGGGCCGTTGGTGCCGGGCGCGGGCTGGAATGCGACCCAAGGCTGGGATCCAGCCACAGGAATCGGAACACCGGTGTATCGCACTCTGGAAAAAATTGTGAAGGCTTTTTAGGCCTGTTTGGAGGAGAGTATATTGGGTTCAGTCAAAGTATACATCGTTTGTCTTGCTCCAGAATTGAATCGTTGATACTCGTATCTCCATTATCGGCATGTAAATTTCTTCTCCGCTAGATAGATGGAGAGATAGCATGTTGCTCGCACTGATTGTGCTCTCAGTCTTTCATCTGTAAAACAGTAACCGTTAGAGTTGGTCCTGGATACAAGTAAGGGCAGGCTGTCAATGACTAGTAGAAGGGCGGCACGTGACCGGCGGACCCGAAGCTCATGGAAGCTCCGGTTGGCGATTGGGGAGCGGACAACGTCAGCCATCTTCCTCATTATACCCAACCACAGTCACTTCACAACCACGCTCCATCCCCATTACAGGTGCAGAACGATTCGGATAGTTTTGAACTCTACGCTCTTGATTTATATACCCCTCTCGATCGAATCCTTTCTCAGTCTATCAGTCATCATGGCCAGCGGCGCCGACATCCGATCCCTCGTCTCGGAGCTCCAAAACGCTCTCAACCGCCACCAATTCGAAGCCGTCAGCGACCTCCTCAGCCGCGCCAAGCGAGCCCTCCTGCTGCAGAATGCCCTGATTCCGACACCATCGACGTCGCCTGAGCTAGTCTCTGCGGCTCGCGAGATCCTGGAAGTGGGCGCCCTCGCTTCCATCAGGCAGACCGACGCTCCCACCTTCACACGATACTACCAGCAGCTCCAGCCCTTCTACGATCTGGAGCGCGATAGCACTGGGGCTGGCAAGGTTGACTTCAAGACGAGCCAGCGCAGCAAGATCACAGGCTTGTATCTGCTGCTTTTGCTGAGCATGGGCGACAGCACGAGCTTCCACACGGTGCTGGAGGGTCTGGTGGAGGAGGCGAGCCTGAAGGGCAAGGGTGTGGAGGATGACCCGTTCATCAAGTATCCGGTTGAGCTGGAGCGGAACTTGATGGAGGGGAGCTACGATAAGGTGTGGCGGGAAACGAACTCGGAGCGGGTTCCGTCGGAGGAGTTTGCCTTGTTTTCGAGTGTGAGTGCTTTCTTTCTTTTTATTTATCTATATCTATTCTTGTCCCCATATAGTCCCCCTCCTGCATCTAATATGTGAGCGAATGATGCTAACGGTAACAGGTCCTGGTCGGAACCATCCGCAGCGAGATCGCCGACTGCTCCGAAAAAGCGTACCCGTCGCTCCCCATCTCCAACGCCAAGAACCTCCTATTCCTCGAATCCGAAGGCGCCGTCATCGAGTTCGCCCAGCAGCGCGGGTGGGTGCTGCGTGACGGTCGGATATACTTCCCCGTGGAGCCCGAGGCGGCGGCGCGGTCCGAGAAGGACATTCTGGTCGCCAGCGGCACGATTATCGAGAATGCAGTGGGTTACGCCCGGGAACTAGAGACGATTGTCTAATGATAGACCTGTTTCTGTTTCGTCTTTTTTGGTAATTTATGTCTACTGGTCTCGGATGGGGGGTTATTATTATGGTGCCTTTGCATTATGAGATTACTTAGCGGATCTTCCTGAATTCTTAACTATATTACACTGTCCTTTGAAAAAAAAAACAGAAGAGGGAAAAAGAAGCCTAGACATGGACCCGCCACGTACACAGCCGTCGATCGTAGAAACTACTCGACACACAAAGCAACTCCGACCCCGTCGTCCCATCCAGCGAATACCCCCCCTCCGGCTTCCACACATCCGACGCATAGTTCATACTCTCATGCTCCGTAAACTCCGCCACCACCTCAATCTCCCACTGCGAGTCCGCGCCCACGACCCGAACCACCCTCGTCCCGCCATGCATGCAGCTAGCCAATACCAGGAACGACACCCCCTCCTCATCGCCCCGCTCCGTCCGCAACAGCTGCAACCGCCACACCCCGCCCCCAAGACCCATCTCCGCCAGCACGGCACCCCGGCGCGTCGCATGATACACCCGCAGAGACTCGTCATAACTCCCCGTTAGCAAGACCGGCGCGCCGTCGACGAGCGGAACCGGGAGCGGGAGGATCGACGTCACGCCGGCTGTGTGGTGGCGGGCGCGGTCATCGTAGTCGATGACTGCAGAGAGGGTCGTCTCGTCGACTTCCTGCTCTAATGCGAGTCGGCGCGTGTGTAGAGACCCGAAATCGTTCCCGGTGAACATGTAGGGAATGCTGCTGCTGGTGATGGTGTCGGCATCGTCGTAGGTGGCGAGCGCCACGAACCACACCTCGATGGGGACGGTCGCGTCGAAGGCACCTACTTCTTTGATCTTGACGTTGGTTTCGTCGGCGGATGATAGCGGCTGGGTGGAGGCAAGTATGGTTGTGCGCCCGTCTGAGAAGGTCACTGCGAAGCCATCATTGGTGGCGGCGTCGCCAGATGGCCAGTGCGATGGGGTCCATGCTAAGAAGAGGGCTGGCACGGAGGGATCCTCGTGCACGGAGCGGGTCCAAAGATGGGTGATGTCGGAGCTGGCGGGGTCGACCTTGAACAGGGCGACGGAGGCCGTGCTGGTGGCGATGGCGAGTAGGGTCGGATCGCGCGGGTGAAAGTGCAGGTCAAAGACAGCGTATGGGAGAGAAATCCTTTTGAGGAGCGAGAGCTCGTTAGTCTCTGGGTTGAGAGACCATCGTTGTAGACTGCCGGATTTGGATTGTTGGATGGAGCCGTCGGGGAGGGGCGTCTCGGAGAGGAGATAGGTGCCGATTATGAAGTGGGAGGGGATGGATGGGCAGGATTGGAGACAGCTGGGAGGTTGGTCTAGATAGACGGTTGATGAGGAGGACGGATGTTGCATGGTGACTTGTAGTATTGGTTTTACCTGGGGAGGAGATCGGAGTATGAAGAAATTGAGGATCTGGTAGTGGGGCCGGAGATTATCAGTTTGATAGACGTTATCGCGATTGATCTCCGTCCTTCATCTGCTATACTGCAGTATTCAGCAGTTGATTGACTGATTGATTGATGATCATTAATAATCCCAGGCTATAATAACCCATGTATACTCGAGGCTGCCTAGTATTTAGTCAGTATATGACTGTATCTTTCCCCGCTCCTCGTCTTCATACTTAGACTCCACTCCACTCCAACTACATCTTCAACTTCATACCACTACATTTATACTTACGCGTCATGTCTCTTCCCTTTAGCAAACTCCCTCCCACCGCGTCCATCTCCCCGACGCCCTTTTCGATCGCCGTGTCCGATGACAAGCTCGTCGAGCTACAGACCCTGGTTCGGCTATCCAAGATCGCCCCGCCCACGTATGAGAACTCCCAGACCGATCGTCGGTTTGGAATCACCTCAAAGTGGCTGACCGACATTCGGGACAAATGGCTGAACCAATTTGACTGGTAAGCCCATGTATCCAGTGCAGCCTAGAAGGTCTATCTGCATGGATCTAGCTGAGCCGAACTGTATAGGAAAACGTGCGAGACTCGTGCCAACAGCTTTCCCCAGTTCACCACCCAAATCGAGGATATCAATCTTCATTTTGCCGCGCTCTTCTCCGAGAAGCCCGACGCCATCCCTATTATCCTCCTCCATGGATGGCCTGGTAATCCTGGATGGTGAACCCCGTCTATATCTATAGCTAACAGTTGGTAGGGAGCTTCTTCGAGTTTTTGCCTCTTCTGCAATTGTTCCGGGACGAGTTCAACCCTAGTACCCTCCCGTATCATCTCATTGTCCCCTCGCTTCCGGGTTATGCTTTCTCCTCAGGCCCCCCACTGGACCGAGATTTCTCAGGCGAAGATGTGGCCCGTATCATGAATCAACTGATGAAGGGGCTCGGATTTGAAAGTGGGTATGTCGCCCAGGGAGGTGACATTGGCGCTCGGGTCTCCCGCGTGCTCGCGGTGGAGTATGAGAGCTGCAAAGGTGTGTTCTTTGACAAGATCTGAAACATTGAATTTGACTGACATTGTGACCAGCCGTTCACTGTGAGTAACCCCGGCCATCTTTTCTGCCGCATATCTGAATGATACCAACGAAAAAGTGAACTTTTGTCCGGTGCAAACCCCACCGGAGGAAGCTTCGACCGAAAACTTGACCGCGTTCGAGAAACAAGGATTAGATCGCACGAATGCCTTCAGGACCAAGGGGATAGCCTATGCCATGGAGCATGCCACGCGACCCAGCACCATCGGTCACGTTTTGGCTTCGAGCCCGATTGCTCTGCTTGCGTGGTATGTCTGTCCCATCGCATTTAGGCCCATCATCTTACATCTGTAGGGTCGGAGAGAAGTATCTGGACTGGGTCGACGAGCCACTCTCCGCGGACACCATCCTGGAGATGGTGTCGCTCTACTGGCTGACGGAGACCTTTCCGCGCGCAATCTACCCCTATCGTGAAGTACGTCGGTTGTCTTTTCATCCCCTTGACCCATGAGTAGAGTGATCGGAGACTTATGTCAACAGATATTCAAACCCAGTACCAAAGCGACGGCCTTGCAGAATGAAGCGTACATCAACAAGCCGTTTGGATATTCATACTTTCCCAAAGAGCTGATCCCAGCCCCGAAGAGCTGGGCAGCAGCTACAGGGAACCTGGTCTTCTTCAGAGAGCATCAAACGGTGCGTTGGAGGGCTGTCCTGGACATATTGGATCAAACTGACTGTGATAGGGCGGACACTTTGCGGCGTTGGAACGGCCTGCGGACATGAAATCCGATCTGACGGAGTTTGTGAAACAGGTGTGGTCGTAGATATGAGTGAAGTAGTTGCTGCACCAGGCTGTACAAATCAGACAGCAAACAGATAATGAATCCGACAGCCTTACACGCTTAAGATATGAGTCACGGCATAGTTCCCATACCTAATCCAATCTACTGCATTTAAATCCGAACATCCTAACAACGTCGCACCAAGTCCCTCTGTAAAACGAAGAAAAACAACCAGAAAGGAGCAAAAGAATATGGACCTGCCATCAGAAGACTCCAACACCAACAACACCAACAACACCAACAACAACAACAACAACAACAACAAGGGTACCTCCCCTCTCCCAACAACACATTAAAAAAAAAGTAATAAGCCAACTAAATCACGTCTACCTCTCAGAAACTCGCATCACCAACCCCCCCAAACCACCTAACCGCCGCCACCCCACCGAATCCATCGACGAATTCTTCTCGCGTCTCGCCCCATACAAAACAAAGCGCTCCACCGCCGGACCCTGGATCTACATCAGCGGGCCACTCTCACCCCCAACGCCGGACAGAGAGACCCTCGTGCGCGATGGCAAGCGTCTCCTGCGCGCCTACGAGAACGACGCAGCCACCCTTTCCGCGAAAGACCACAGCTGCGACCTAACCCCGCTACGCGAGGACCTCGAACGGCGCTTGTTTGCGCTCGCGCGCGAGACGGGCGTCGTCTCCGGGATGTGGGTGCTCCCTGCGTGGCAGCCCTTGGTGAGTAGGTTTTGGCAGCCGGTGGCGCGAGCGACGGCCGAGGGACAGCTGGGGTTTGAGGCGAAAATTTCGACGAATCCTGTGGATGGGCCGGTGATGTGGAGTAGGCAGATGAGGCGGATTATGGTGTATACGAGGGATTATGCGGATCGAGAGGATGTGGATAGGGTGTTGAGGAAGTTGGTGGAGTTGGGGGTGGTGTTTATTAATGGGAGGTCGATTGGGTATCGCTGTGAGGCTTATGCATCTCTGGGGATTGTGCAGGGGAATCCGTATGGGTTGAAGGTCGATTTACTTTCTAGTTCGGATGTGTTGGGGCTTAGTTAGGGTTTGGGGGGATATACTGCTGTCACTCGTCGATATCAACTGTTTTAGATGTCACTGGGGATTGACTTGAGTGTTGACTACGATCACTTGTGGAAGGACTGGCCTGTATATAAAACGAATCATTGGTTGATTGTTGTACTCTTCTCTGCTGTAGACGATCTTGATTACATCTATCCCTCCATACGCACAGCTGAACAACCTATGGCTGATCGGCGTCCTGACTATAGAGACGCTCCTCCGAACCTAGTCACTTCACGTTCTTCCAATCTGTTGCCTTGAATATAGGGGTTTTAACAACATACCTACCGACCTGCAGTACTTCATTGAAATCGAGCTCGAGGACAGAAAGAGGATGTCTGATGAAATCAACTGTCGCTAGACCCTAACCAGTGCCATACACAGGGGCTATACAACGAAGAGAGCTCTAGATGATAGAATGAGTGGTCTATAAGAATTGATTTCCTTGGAAGAACACGTGGGTTTTGGGACCTGGAAAATTGACAAAATTTTATTATTATTATTCTGTTACATCGCTATCCTATGGTGTAGTTGTGTCTGGTGAGCCCAGACGGCGCCGTGAATGGTAGTGCAGAAGTACAGCTCAGGTTATGTTGCTTTTGCAAGGAAATTTGAAGATTTTGTGAGTTACTAAAATATTAACTCTATTCTGCTTGATCCTGATTGCCATAACAAACAAAACCCCGGCCCTGGAATAAGGTATTCATGACAGGAACTCGAGGGGGTGGCGGTTTGTATCTGAGTTCGTTCAGTGTGGTATCTGGGGTTTCAACCAGCAAGGTCGATAGAGTCTGGTGTAGCGTTCGATAAATGTGCTGCTATACGCATCCGTGGGATACATATTTGTCTTTGCTTTGGCTGTCGTTTCGATGCGGCAATAGCTTTCGACTGCTCTGGAAACTAGTACCAGGAGGGATCGAAGGGCAACTCTAGAGCTGAGCATGTAACTCCCACATCGTTGTCTTGTGCAGTCGCAGCACGTCGAAGATCCGTAAATAGGATCTCGACCGACTCCCGGAAGAGAGTAGACCCAGATGAGAGCAGACCAACATAGCTCGCTTTGCGCGCAGCAAATTTGGCCCTGTTTGGACTCGACGCTGGCTCAAGGTTGGGAAGATGCAATCTCATGAGACCAACCTCTCAAGATGCCTCATTCTTCTTCCCCATGACCTTCTCGCAAGCTTTCCGCACATCCTCAACACCCTTAACGCCCTCCCACTTCTCTAACACATCAACCACCTCGTCCCAGTCCTTCTCCGCCTCATCCCGTCTCCCCTCCGCCACTAGACCCTCCAGTCTCGCCGGCGCCCCCAACACCCACCTCACAGTTGCCTTCTCCGCCTCCCTAATCCGATCCGTCTCCCCTGACGCACGAATCTCCCTCATCCGCCGCCGATGCTCCTCTCCCTCCTGGATCAGCCCGCCCGCCGTCTCCGCCACAAAGGCAATAGCTGGCTCCAGCGTCTTGGTCATCGTCAAGGGCGCGCCCCGATCGTCCATGCTCTTACGCATCTTCCCAATCGTCTCGACCGCGCGGATCAGCTTTGAGTAGTTGTCGTACACGAGCGCCTTGCGCTCGCTGTCTAGCGTACGGATATCCCCGACGAGCGAATTCTCTGCCTTGAGCACTGTCGCGAGCGACGACGACGCGAGCAGCTGGTTCACGTAGCGCTGGGCATCGAAGTCCGAGCTGTCTAGCTCTGTCCCCGTGGCTACTACGGTCGGGTTTGAGATGTCCCCCGCGTCAGTGTGCCGGGGCACGCTGCGGGACCGTCGTCCGGCTTCTGCGGCTGCGCTGGGCTTCAGGTTGTAGTAGTCGCGGAGGGCGGCGCGGTTGCGTCGGGGGTGGAGGGAGGGAGAGAGCGCTCGTGCGGTGGAGGGTGTCGATGATGCGCTGAGGCCGCCGCCGCCGTTAATGTTGGTGTTAAGGTTGTCGAGGGACGGACGCCCGGAGGGTGAGTGGGCGCGGGAGGAGGTGATGGAGGGACGGGGAGAAGAGAAAGTCGACATGGTGGATGATGGCAGAGTAGGCAATGTCGGCGATGTTGTAGTTCAGTGTGCCGGGGTAAAGAGAGACAAATATGTGCAATTGGATACAAGATGTGGAGAATGAAGGTAAAGGAGACGCCAAAAGGAGACAGAGAGATGATGCCAGCAAGGCGGTCAGTCGGCGATCAATTAAGCAGTGGTCCGTGCGTGCATTATTTATTCATTCCCGCATCTCCAACTCCATCTCCAACTTCACCTTTTCTTTTCCCAATAATTTCTTTTGAAGCATATACAATCCAATGGCTCCAACATCAGCCCAACTATCAACCCACCTCCAAACCAAATACTCTCTACCAGTATCCCCCACCTGGCTCAACTCCTTCCTAGCATCCACCCAGCAACACCGCACCGTGCCCCTCTCCGCACTCACCCAAACCGCGCACTTCCGCCTCCTCGCCTCCGACTTCCGCGACTCCCTCACCACAGAGACCGCATCATCCCTTCTTCCAACCGACATCTTTGATCCAACTGTTCAAGAACGCCGCCTGCAAGGCCCCATCCCCGTGCAAGTCCTCGACATCGACGACATCGGCACCAGCCTCTGGAGCCAAGTGGAGGCGATCGAGCGCGTCGAGCGCGGGGAGGCCGTCCGCGGGCGGGAGATCGTGCGCACGGTTAACGTCGATGACGCGGAGGGTGTGACGAGGGGGTCCACGACGACGACGAATGCTGGCGCCCATGAGTCTGGGGGGAGCAATGGGCCGCATCGGTTGATTTTGCAGGATGCGCGGGGGACGCGCGCGGTGGGGTTCGAGCTGAAGAGTGTGGGTGGGTTTGCGCTGGGGTCCATGGCTATTGGGGCGAAGTTGGTGCTGCGGAATGTGACTGTTGCGAGGGGTATGGTGCTACTGACGCCGGAGTGTGTTACGCTGCTTGGGGGCAAGATTGAGGCGTTGGATGTGGCATGGAGGGAGGGGAGGAAGCAGAGGTTGTTGGATCGTGTGGGGGAGATGGAGCGCGCTCAGGAATGATTTTGATGAGGAGATCTATGTGTGTGAAGATTGGCAAATGAATTGCGGAGGAGAACGAGGGGAAACGTCCCTCGAGGTATGTATTGGTCATCGTCACTCATTCCAGGTCTAAACTATGTGTGGTCTAATCATCCACAGAGTGACCCTGCCATACCACCCCACCATGCACTCATGCTGTCTTATGTTGTGGTGGACACTGCGTGGCTGAGCTCATCCCAACCGGTTTGCTTCCACGGGGCAACCATAATCGCCCGCAGCGCATCGCTTGCTTTGCCCGTCTGCGAATACGCCTCAGCCAGATCAACAGCCTCCAGTCGACCGCGAGGCGGCGCGTTTCGTAGCGCTCGCCCCACAGCCATCTGTGCGGGATGCGCTGCTTGTGAAGCGGCGGACAGTTCCATCCAGCCCTGGGGCTGATACGGGGCTCTCATCACCGCAGCCGTCGCCTCTCCAATCCGTCTCTGCTCCTCAGGGACGTCCGCATTATCGCCGAAACCCAGCGCAGACACCGCCGTCAAGAGCTTCACGAGCTTAGACTGTTCGTGGATCTCGATGTCATCGCGCGTGATCATCTGGTGCAGGTCGGATTCGACTGCCTCGATGGCATCCTTGTCTCCGTCAAGTAGCGCAATTGCCCCTAACAGGGTCACGGCGCCGACATGGTCCGGGTTGTTCTCGACGCAGTCGAACAGCTGTTGACGAGCCACGCTTCGTTCTTCCTCGCCGCCCTTGGCCCACAGGACTTGGGCCAGGAGGCACACGACCTCGGGCGCGTTGTCCGCCTCCTGCAACGCGTCGCGGAACATGTCGATCGCGCTGTCCATCGATTTCATATAGTAGTGCGCCAGCCCTGCCGTGAGATGCGCCGATAAGCGCAACGTACGGTTAGTTTCCGGGTCGAATTTCTCCGCATCTTCCTCGCCAGACAGCATCAGCGCCGTCTCCGCCTTCTCGGCCGCTTCCTCGAATTCCTGCCGTGCGAGCAGAACACGGGCGATGTCAGCGTTCGCTTGGGCATATCTCGAAAGCGCCCCCGCCGACTCTGACACCTCATACTCTGCCTCCACGGCGGAGCAGAGAGCTCGCAGGCTGGTTTCCGCATCGGAGAGCTCGCCGATCCGTTCCGCCAACAGAGAGGACAGATGGACGAAGGGGAGATCGGATGGATCCTGAGAGCAAAGTTGATGGAGAGCAAAGAAGGGCTGGATGAGCTCCGAGACTTCGTTCGAGGCCGACGAATCGGTCATCAGGTGGTCGAACAGAGTCATGGTGTACTGCTTCTTCGACAAGGCCGACGACGAGTTGCAGATATCGAATGCGTGCTCGAAAAGACCCCGAGCTTCTTGCGGATCGCCAAACAGCAACGCCAGGAAGCCTTGACCCACCCACGCCGGGGAGTAATCCGGGTCTGAAGACTGCGCACGCGTGAAGGCCTCATTCGCAAGCTGGATGTCATTGTGGATGAGGTAAAGGGCCCCGAGGTTCGTCCACACCTGCGCGCTTCGGTCGTTGAGATGCAGACTCCGCACGAACGCATGCTGCGCTACCTTGGGGCTCAGGCTGGTGGTCACCACTCCCAGCGCGTTCCAAAACTCCGAATTCCCAGCCTCCAATTCAATGGCTCGCTTGAAGCAGCGTATCGCTGCTTTGAGGAACTTCCGCTGCGGTTTCTTCCCCTTGTTCTTTGAGATGATGTGCACGGTCTTGTAGGCCCGGTACTCGGCCCATCCTAGGTTATACCAAGCCACGGCCTGAGCATGAATGTCTTGCTGGGAGACATGGATCGCCCGTTTGAAAGCCAAGATAGAGGCGTACATGAACCTGTCGGACGGGCTCAACTCCTCGTTTCTAAGCAACGACAGGGAATTACCCCCCAGCTCGTCGACATCGGCGAGGAGGTCGAAGGCTGCCGTTTCCAGCTGCGTGCCGAGGAGTCCTTGCATCTCGTCCAGGGGCATTTTGCTTGCCTTGGCCTTGACGAAGGAACACATCGTGCACGCGTCTCCAATACCTTTCCAGAGATTGAAAATGTCCACTCGCTCCGTAGCGATCGACCTGGCTACGAAGAGGGCTTTACGCGCCTGTTCAATGGAGTCGTTGTAAAGGCCGGAATCAAGACTCTTCCACGAACTCTCGACTAGCGTTTGGAGAAGTGCGATTGATACCCCGAATTCGTTGGGGTGGATGCTCAAGACGTCTTCGTATCTCGCGATGGCGTCTTCGTATTCCCCGAGCTCCCGCTTGACATTCGCCAACATATACCGTGCGAACCAGACATTCTCCTTCTCGGCCCGAGACAGAGTGTCCTCGAGTTGTTGCGCATGCTCGAACGCCTTGGTAGAAGCGATGTGACGTCCCGAGTGGTGGTAGCTTTCTCCGAGGCCCACCCACGAGTGGTAGTCCCCTGGCGTGATCCTTAGAGCTGCCTGGAATGAAACAATGCTTTTGGCGTACTGTTGTTTGTTAATTTGAACCGTGCCCAGCGCAGCATAGGGCCAGCTGTAGCCTCTCCTCTTTGAGCCGGGCGCTGGCTTGGCCTTGCCAGAGTCGACCACCCGCTGCGATACCGCCTCGACTAGATCCCACTCTTTGTGGTTTGCGAACGTCCTGGCCAGTCGTTCGGCCGCTTCGATCTCCGACGGAGACAGTTCGAACGCCTTGTGGAAACACTTGCGCGCTCGCTTCTTGTCTTTCTTGTAGTCCGCGTAGTAAAAGCCGAGACTGGTATATGCTGGGGCAAAGTTCATGTTGGCTTGAACGGCCGCGAGGAAACTGGCGTAGGCACCGTTTCGGTCTTTGCGTGCAGCCGACGACGTGTCTGTCTCCCACTGGCAGTAACCGATCCGGTAGAGAATCTCACCCTTGAACTCTCGACTTTCCACGCGTGTCTTTTTCAACGTTGCGAGAACCTCCTGCAAGCCGTGCAGGCCAGAAACGAGGTCTCCGTTGAGCGCCCTACACCAAAACAGTTCCGCACGGACCTTGACATTGGTTGGATCCCGCTCTAACGCGCGTTCGAGGAAGCTGACGGCTTCAGCGTAGTCCTCGTCAACTTTTAGGATCACACCAATACCGAGCAAGCAGCTCGTCAGTTTTGGTTTCCTGGACAGGATATCCTGGAAGATCCGCTTCGCCTCCGGGTGATGCCGGGGTGACTGGTAGTAGATCAGGGAATTGGCAAGTGTGATGTTCATAGAATCCGCGGTATTCCTGAGACTCAATCCCGTCATCCGGACTAGGGTTTGGAGATTCTGGAGTCCTTTCCGAGCAACATCCACAACGCTCTCGTATTCCTCAAGGGATAGGTAGAGCTCGCTCATGATCCGGTGAGCGACGACGGACGATGATGCCAGATCCAGGCCTTCCACCATTAAAATCAAACTATCCTGAGCAGCTAACTCGTTGCTCTCAGCACTGCCATTTTCACCATTCTGTCCATTGACGTCAGCCTCCTTGGGCTCTTTCGAGTCCTTCGACTCCTTCGTACCCTTGGAATTCTTAGATTCCTCGGTGTCTTTGGGAAAGGGCGAGATGTCACTAGCCAGGAAGCCCTTGAGGATCTTAGAAAGCCCGGATTCCGGAAAGAACTCGATGTAATCATTCAAAAAAACGCGATCCCACTCCGAGAAATTTTGGACATCATGCCACTCGAGGACGATCTTCCAAGCCAGCTCAAATGGGTGCTTGATGATGACCATGTCCTGGGCGGCCTTGAGAACCTCCGCCCGCTTGGCACTTTTCTCGTTCGCCGGAGACACCGCAAGCACGTCGCATCCACGCTCCAGTAGCTTTTCTTCGTATGTCCGTCGCACCTGATCATCGTGCGACCAGTCAATAATTCCGCGATAGAGCGGCTCCAGTTCACTCCGTTTAAACGCTTCGCGCTTCACCTCCAACGTAACCTGGTCAATCTTTGCGCCCAGACGAGTGCGGCGTTCTCCGATCTCCCGATTGATGAACTCCTTTTCCTCCGACTCGGTGAATTCGGCTAGGCGATGGTACGTCTGCGACGGGTGGGGGACGCGACCTTCCAGGAGGTCGTAAAGGGGACCGGTCGGCAGCTGGAGCTCGAGGGCCTTCTTGTGCTGGAGTCGATTGCCGTGTTTCTTCGCAAAGAGGATATATTTGTCAACCACGTCCTGGCAACGATATTTGTCATCTCTGCATCCCAATCAATCAGCCCGTGTTCGTCCAATCGAGTCTGGGGAGCGTACGCTTCCCCATAGATCCGAGCCAGGTGCACGACCGCCTCGCGGTATGGCTCCAATTTGAGGTTTCCTTGTCTCTCGTATAGATTGGTGAGACCCTGCCATGCGGTCTTGTCATCGGATTTCACTTGGGTGGCGGCGAGGTAGGCCTTTTCCGCCTCATTGGTCTTGCCCAGCTTGTCCAACGCTAGTCCTAGGAAAACATTTCTACCCCCCGAATCAACCATTAGTCCATCAATCCCGATCACCACAGGGCGGGCTGTTCACGTACGCATGGTAATTTTGGGGCTCTTGTTGCACGAGCTGTTTGGCTTTGTCGGCTGCGAGCTCGAAGTCTTTCGAGTCTAGTGCGGTCCGCACAGCCTTGAGAGCGGATTTGCTGGACATTTTAAACCAGACTCAGCATGGCCTTTGGGATATCTGGTCACGAATCTAGAAGAAAAAAGGCAAACCAGGTCGAGAGCAATCGATCTGGAAATGTGCGACGTCTGCGTTGGTCCAAGGAAGCCGGCCGTGGAACGTGAAGAGGAAAAGGTGTGGCTCTTGTGGGGAAGAATGGCCGGGTGCTCAGCTAAGTGACCAGGGTACGTCAGAGCCCGCCTTATCAATATGCCTACTTTAACCCGAATTAAACCACTTTGCATGTACAGTAGAAGAATGGGTAGAAAGACAACAGTCTAGTAAATGTATGCTCGCATCTAGTAGTAGACGTGTTTTTATATAGTAGGATCAGATATAGTATGTTTATACACTGTTTAACAAGCTACAATGGGTTCCACTGATCGACTAGAGATCAGATATTCGTTCGTGAGATATACTAACTCAGCCTTATCAATTTAACCTACATACTTGCTTGATTCAATCGCATATATAGTACTCCCCAGTCCATCGAGAGTTGGATAGATCGACCGATCGAGCAAGTGGGATGATAAATGATAAGAGCCAAAGCGGTGAGTGAGGGGAAGGCCGAGGCGGTGAAGACGGTCGGGTGCAAAACTCGCGTGGAAATTAAAGCGCCTTGGGTCCTTAGGCACGTACTTTCCCATCTCCCTCTCTCCCTCTCCGTCTCTCTCTCTCTCTCCACCGTCTTCCCCCCACGCCGTCATTCTTTGTCTCCGAGGAACGGCCCTTGGGGATCGCTTTTGGAAACATCATACCCCAGATCGATTACTGATCTTGCAGCATTCATCTGGTCTCTCGTGATCCAGATTGATCCCAATTTAGCAAAACAACAACAATACTCCTAACTCAACTAGGAAAGGAACCATCCTGCCCGCCTCATCTTCGTCTGGCAGAATTCCCGACTTCCGACCCCGACCAGCGCGCCTTTGTTTTCCTGTCCGTCCTTGAAAGCGAACCTATCTACGTGTCTGACGATTGTATTCGGAGGGCACCGTCGACTGAAATACTCGATTCCCATCAGCGTCGCCCTGGTCGTGGACGGTTCCTTCTTCCCGTCCAGACCCAACAGACCTAGGCAAGAAGGCTAAGATTGGAGCCTTGGATGATGAGGTCATTGGTATAGCTACTCAAACTGTGCGAATAGATCTCCCTCCCCCGCTATCGACTCCAGAGACACGATGGCTACCGAAGGCGACCTGTCCGAGGCTGGCATGACCGACCTGGTTCGTGCGCTAGAACTCATCCACAACCCGTCCTCCACGAATGAACTCCGTCGGGAAGCCTTGAAGTTTGTCGAGGCACAGAAGGAAAGCGAGTCGGCCCCGCGAAATGGATTTCTGTTGGCCTCCCGCCCGGAGAATAACCCCCTGGTCCGCTACTTTGGCCTGACGCTCCTCGATCATGTCTTGCGTCACACCACCTTCACCTCGACCGAGCAGGTCACTAACCTCCGGGACCTGGTTCTCAAGCTGGCCGAGTCCGTTCGCCCGGAAGACCCAGGGTATCTCCGCAATAAAGTTCCCCAGCTCTGGGCCGAAATCGCAAAGAGGAGTTGGGGTTTGGACTGGATTCGGATGGACGACACCCTGGTTCAGTTCTGGGGGGCGAGCCTGGTACACAAGGAGCTTGTCCTATCGATCTTGGAGACCTTGTCGGAAGATATCTTTTACCGGGAGGACACGGTTTCGTCCCTCCGAGGGACCGACCTGAATCGGGCCATGGTGGAGATCTGCACGCCACTGTCCGTGTTCGAGGAGATCTACCCCAAGCGCGATCATCACGTCGAGCTACGATGTGGTCCCGAGGGGTGGCTGTCGCGTACGTGCCAATTTCTCGAGGACTGCATCGGAAGTCTGCAGGGCTCGAAGGAGGCTCAGAATGCCGCCCTGAAGGCCCTTGCGACCCTCAAATCGGTTTTGGTGTGGTCAATTCCCAAGGCGATCATCTCGTCGAATTGCGTCCCTACCATCGTCCGGGCGTTTACCTGCCAAGACGAGCAAGTTTTGCTGGTATGTTCCATGGTATAATCTTTCCCTCACTTCAGACCACGCAGTGCTAATCCGTTTGTTAGGCTGCCGTGGAGGCCCTGCATTCTCTGTACAGTAGATCCAACTACGACATGGAGGGCTTTCAACCCCTGGTTCATTTGATGTATCAGCCCGAGCTCTTGAATCTCATGCAGAGTCTCTATGAGTGGTCCATCGTGGGGCCGGATGACATTGACGATCCCAAGTACACGATCTCCAAGAAGCTGTCTGAGATGCTCTCCTACGTTGCAGGCTTCCTGGAAGAGAAGAGCTTCGCCATTGACCCGAACATGAATCTACACATCTTCTTCCAACTTCTCATTCGGGTGGTGCAGCATGAGAGTCTGACGGTGTCCATTCCAGTTCTCCACGTGTGGAGCAAACTGTTGGCTTCGGAGAGGGTCGGGAACACGGATTTGGTGAATGGACTGACCCCGCCGCTGCTGGCCATCTGTACCGAGCGCCTCATCCGTTGGGAGTCCTTGCCCTCGGATTCCGAGAATCCAACCGTGGCGTTTCTCTTCGAGGACATTGACACTGTGCCCGAGCGGCACGCATTTGTAGGAAATTATCGGCGCTATTGCTCATCTATCATCGAAACTATTGTTCTCAAGAGACCGCAAGAAGCCATTCCGCACATCTTGTCCACCATTGATGGTAACTTAGACAACCTTTACAATGGAGTAGATCCCTTCGATGGTAAGCGACTCATCCCACGGGTTTCCCGATTTTGAACGCTAATCGAGGTTTATAGTCAAATCCTTCTCGAAGAGCTCGATCCCTCTCATGCGCGCCGATACGCAGTTTGCCGTCGTGGAAGCCACCCTCAAGGGATATAATAAATGGGTTTACGCCCATGGCAAACTGCCGCAGCAAGACGTACGTTGCGGGAGTGCTATGTGCCTTGAATTTGCCATGCTAACTAGAGACCAGGAGCAAAAGCGAGGCGAACTGGAAAGCATATTGGAAGGATGGGCCTCCAAATTGATGCAAAGGAGTTTTGAGGTATCATCTTGCTTTGATCTTCGGTGTCAGCTATGAAGTCTAACCGGTGTGGAAATACAGGATCCGGTGTTGAAACAACGAGTGATCAAGCTGATCGTCGATATCTCATCCAAGGCTCTTAACCAAACCCCCAGCTTTGCGCTCAAAGTACTTGAGTATATCCTTATGACGCGCCTCCCTGATCAGCCGGAGTTCCCTGCTTACTCGGAGGCCGTGAAAGAGCTCCATGGATTGGCGAGCCACGAGCTCCGTCGTTTAGCCATGCGCTACTCTGATTATTTCGCTGTAGGGTTCACCCTTTATTTCCTCACAGGCACTGCTAACCAAACAAAAAAGTCTTTCTATGACGTTCTCGAGCCGAAGATCAAGGAGATCACCCTGGCCAACCGGGTGGATGACAGGCTGCACATGGAACTGACATCGATTCTTCTCATCATAATGTATGGTGCCATTGAGATTCTGTGTCCCTGCGGCATACGCTGACTGTAACAGGCAACGTGCGAGTAATGTAGAACCCTATTTGCGACAATCCCGGTTGGCGTCGTTCGTGGAGCCGATTCTACAGGCGTGGCAAGAAGAAGAGTTCCGCAGCGTGAGCTCATCTTTCGAGGGGTTCTGTACCATGCTGGGGCTGCAAAGCGTCGGGCCCTACATGCAGACACGACAAGCACACATGGTGGAAGACTGGACTACCGTTACTCTAGACGGCGAAGGAAAGCAGATTCAGGAGGAAATGACCCGAAAGTTTCAGGTTTGTTTACTTATGGTGCCTATACGTGGGTTTTACGTGGGTTTTGCTAATAATGGCGTAACTAGCAATTACCTTTGAGAGGCACGAAAACGATGTTAGCGGTTTCTACCGAGAAGTTGAAACGGACAGAACCGGCGTACGAGCTTGCCTGCAATATTTGGCACGACATCATCCCAGTGATCCTTCCAACGCTGTTGCAACTTGTCAGGTAAGCAAGCCGCCCGTCGACAGACTTTTTGAGGAATCGGCTAATTTTTGTTCTAGCAATGCTCACGCCTTCCACAATCCCGCCAACTGGGCTGGCATGTCCGAAGAGATGAAAGTGGTTGTTGGGCGTATCTTGACCGATCGATTCTGGCAAGCAGGAATATCTTCCGGTAGCCGGGATGAGTTCTATGCGAGGATCACGTCGTCACGGGCTTCACTCGAAGGGTTTGCATCTTCCGTGCGTGGCAAAATCAGGGCTGTCCGAGAGTCCTGCTACTCGATGCTCTTCAGCATGAGCCAGCTGCGGGAGCATTTCTATGGGTTTGCAGAGCTTCCTGGTCCGCTTTCTCAAGCCCTATTCAAAGACTCGCCCCACCTCTCGTCTCACCAATTCTCTGTCCTGCTCAACATTTCACGGTGCTTGATAGACGACTGCCCTGTCCGTTTCCGTGCCCAATTCTTGCCGCCAATGTTGGCGACCTTGTTTACCAACATCGACCGGAAGGTCACATCGGAATGGGACCAGATCGAACGGCAAAAGGAAGGGATGGCGGAAAGCGACCTGGCAGACGAGATGAAGTCCGAGAGCATTCTGCGGCAGCTGACTTACTCTGCGGTCATCATGGTCGCAAACCTCCTGGATCCGCAGCGAGCAAGTGAGTGACACTTCCCTGCCCATTGCGGCTTGATTGTGTCTCGATCCTAACAGTAGCACGCAGACCCCGATGAAGAACCAGCGGACCCAAGCGCAACACCAGCGCCACCGGCTGCGGCCGATTCGCTTCGGAACTTCGTACTCTCCTCCCCCGAAATCTTTGAACCGGTTATGCTTTTCTGCACCCACGCACTTCGCATGCGAGATACCCGATGCTGCAGCATCATCACGCGCGTTATCCGATCGATCCTGCAAGACTTTGCCCCTCCCAACAACACGCCCACAACGGTCACGATCCGCGAGTTCATCAGCTCCGAAGTTCTCAAAGCCTGCATCACCTCCGTCCATGAACCGTACTTTGTCGACATGCAGAAAGACCTCGCCCAGCTGATCGCATCCATCTGGGTCCTCTACGGGTCATGCAGCTCGATGCCCCGCTCCGTGATTCTCAGCCTTCCAGGGATGGACGAACAACGAGTCATCAACACCGAAGCCGCTCTCGTCCGGTCCGCCGCCGCCCGGCAGCAACGGGCTCTAGTTTTGGACCTCCTCGAAGCGCTGCGCGGCGTCAGCATCGCCGAGCAAGGCAAGATCCTCGGCTCCCGGGAGGAACGCCGCAAAGCGCGGAGTGCCCTACAGGAGCGGTACATGAGCAGCGAGATGGAAGGCCAGCAGGCCAACAAAGTCGACATCAACGACGGGCCTGATCTGGCCGGTGTTGCGGATATGTTTGGTTAGTGAGTGGCATAATTCTGTCCTGCTAGCAACCCTTTTTTTTTTTTTTTACCTCGATCTACAGTCTGCTGTACAGTACGGTGCCGACCTACGGAACTGTCCTTTGTAGCAGATGTTCTGGTTTTGGTACGTTCGATATACCGGTATAAAGAGATATAGACCCAATACAATACACCCAGCTTACTGCAATGGATTAAACCGTAAGCCTAATCATTACGATGCGACCCTCAAAACACGATACAGTCTGGCAGAGACCATAGAGCAAACATAGTCTAGGAAGAGCGGATTATTGGAACAATTGAAAACAACATTTATAGGCCAAGACGACCTCACTGAGACGGTATATCTACAAGATACAGATTTTCAAGCCAAACCAAAACATCTCTCACCTCTTGCTCCCGATCAAGCGCCACCTTGTCAGGTAGTTGGTTTGAACTTGATTGATTTGCTGATACCACTTGCCGCAAGACACCCCGGACCAACCGACCCATGAATCTGGCGCTGAAAACACGAAACAACAGAACGATCTTTCTCTCTTCCCTCAATCAACCACCGTAGCAATCACCGACGAAGCACCCCTCTAGCGCATTTATTGGGTAAGCTGGGCAGGGAGGTAGGCGAATGTGGGGCGGACGAAGCTGGAACGAGCGAGATCATATTAGTTACTGACAAGACGAATAGAAGCGCAGGGAAGGCATACCGGTCAGAGTTGTAGACCTTGGTCTCGGAGCCGAGGAGCTCCTTTTCGCGGGCCTTGTCGGCGTAGTAGCGACGGGCCTGGTCGCGGTCTTCCTCGGCTTGCAGGAGCGGGAGCAGGTGCAGACGGCCCCAGATTTTCTCGCGGCCGAGCTCACTGTGAAGGGGTCAGTTATGGATTTCTGAAATGGTGGCGCAATGACAATATATGGCAGATATGGTGTGTCGGGGTGCGCGGGGGTCTCAGGGAGAAAACGGATCGAATTGATAGGACGGTCGTTCAACGTACTGTTGCTCGCGGATGCCGTGGAAGAGCTTGTAGTAGCCCCAGGCCATGACCATGTGCATGCCAATGAGGTAGGTGACGGGGCGGAAGCCACGGGCGGGGATGTTCCGCTAGATTAAGGTTGAGACCGTTAGCTGACTTCATTCATTTCAAGTCCATTCTTCCATAATTGTCTGGGGAGTATCCTCCCAGTCAAAGCGCAAAATGGGGATGGGAGTCGTACCTTGTACTGAACGGGCCCGTAGCCCCCCACGGGGGGCATATCCTGAGGCATGGTGAAAGACTGGTTGAGGAATATAACAACAGTCTTCAATTGGAGCGAATGGGCGAGATATCGAGGCAGGAGAGCAAGAGGGACTCGCAGGAAGATCGACCGGCGATGATATGATGTTCAGCGGAGTCGCGAAGTCGGCAGTGGACGGTCACGTGCAAGTGTCCTGGTTTGGTAATGCGGGCTGTGGGGCGCGTGATTGGCTGGCGGTGGATATTTTTGCCCGCTGGAACTGACACTGACCTCTGGATTCCTCTGCGACCGCACGAGTTGTTGCACTTGTTGACCTACTCGTTGCTGATCTACGAGTTGACTTCTTGATCGAAACAGACGAAATGGAAGAGGAGGAGCGACCCCGGAAACTCCCCAAACTGGACAATCAATCTCCGGAGGAACCAGCGCCCGCAATGACTGGTGCTGTGGGAGGGGCCCCCGCTGACAATGCCGAGCCTGCAGATACCACAATGACGCTGGACAAGACCTCCCCTACGGCCGATGACAAGAAGGATGGCGGCGAAAACCCCACGGAGGGAGAGAGCACAGCTGCGGACGGCAATACCGCCCAGCCAATGTCGAAGAGTCAAATGAAGAAGCTACGCCGCCAACAGCTGTGGGAAGAGAAGCGGGGGGATCGCAAACAACACCGCAAGGACCAGAACAGGGCGAGAAAGGAGAAACGACGGGCCGCTATCAAACAGGCGAAAGAGAACGGGGAGGAGGCATTCCAGGAACTGAGACACAGCTACATGAAGACCAAGTATCGGATCAAACGGTCGACCTTGCTTCCCGTCACGTTCCTCGTCGACTGCGGGTTCGATGACTTGATGGAACCGAAAGAACGCATCTCCCTGGGGTCGCAGCTCACCCGAGCCTATTCGGACAACAGTCGGGCACCGTACCGCTCACACTATGTGATCTCGTCGTTCAACAAGCAGCTGAAGGAGCGGTTTGACACCGTCCTGGCCCAGTCGCATCTCAAGTGGCGCGGCGTACGGATTCTGGAGGAGGATGACTTCATGTCGGCTGCCGACAAGGCCAAGGAGTGGATGACCGAGCCCAACGGGGGCGAGCTGGCGGGAGCGTTTGCGGATCAAACGGACGCCAAACCCGAAGATGGGGAGGTTGTCTACCTGACCAGTGACAGTCCTGATACGCTGACGGAGCTGAAACCCTACAGTACCTACATTGTGGGAGGATTGGTGGACAAGAACCGGTACAAGGGGATCTGTTACAAACAAGCGGTCGAGCGGGGCCTGAAAACTGCCAAATTGCCCATTGGGGACTATATCCAGATGAGCCATCGCCAAGTGTTGGCGACCAACCATGTGGTGGAGATCATGATCAACTGGCTCGAATTGAAAGACTGGGGCCAAGCTTTCATGAAGGCCATTCCGCTGAGAAAGGGTAGGACGTTGAAAACCTCCGAGTCGCCTGCGCCGCGCGGTGGGAGTGGGGAAGCGGAAGTGGTAGAGGGTGAAGAGGCCACTGTAGAGGAGGCAGTTGCAGAAGAGGCAGCTGCAGTGGAGGCCGCTACGGAGACGGTGGAAGCTAGTGCTGAGCACGCGTGAATCAACATTGTATATACTGTATATTTGACTTCACTTCGTATACTTTGTTAGTATCATAACATACTTATACTTTGTATAGGAGAGGAGATGCGCCACAGTAATGAGTCAGCAGCACCGCCACAACGGTTGCCACCGGGACGATCGATGACGGCAGATCAATCAACAAAAAAACAACCTCCTCTTTTCCTCTTGATCTTCTTTTCCTTCTTGTCACTTCTTCCAGGTCTCAAAGAACCACAGACTGTCGAGACAGCGCTGTCTGTGTCTGCCATCTTTGTTTGCTATCAGGCGATGACACTTGTCTGTCTTTCGATTCTGTCTTTCTGCAACTGATCATCGTCTACCACCTTTCCTTTCCCCACTTCGCTGCCTTTTTTCGTCCTTCATTCCTCAAATCCCTGCCGTTTCGACGCTGTATTACCCAGGAACACGCCGAAGAGATCGCAGCCATGTTTATGATTCGCAACGGTATGTCCTTCTCCCTGTTCCTTCCGTTGATTTTGTTTCTGTCTCTGTCGCCGCTTCCTAAACCCCACCAATTGCCCCTCCTTCCCAAATCTCTTATCGTGACCGAGCTCTTACTGACGTGTCATGTATTAAGTGAGCAAATACCTCTTCGGAGACACCTCGAAGGAATCCATCATCGAGATCCCTCAGGGCCAACTGTATCTGGTCCGCCCTCTGTCGCCAAAGGGCTATTCCGAGCTTATCTTCAAGGACGCTGCGGCTTCGATCCGTCGTACCGGCCAAGAGTTTCAGTATCAGCTCGTTGTTCAGAGGGCTTTCGAAGAAGGCGAGGAGGAACTCTCCGACGGCGACGACGAAGAAGGCGGCAACGACAGCGTGGATAAGGACGAGAAGGTCTTCCTGCTCGATCAAGCTCTTCACTTCCGCTCAGAAGTCCGCGAGGGAGGCTCTAAGGTGCTAGCGTGGAGCGACCTGAGTGGCGACGTTGGTGATCTCTTCGAGTTCGTCTGTGACCCGACGGTGCCGGCCGATAAAGTCGCTACCTTTGAACTGGCCGCCCTTCAGTGCCAGTTCGAGCGGAAATACCGTCGCAGCTCCCAAAAGGCGACTGAGCCGGAACTGCAGGAATTTTCTTTCCAGGAAGAGAAGCCTCTCCCATCGGCCAGTCCTATCGCTTCGCCCAACAAGTCTCGGTCTCGCGCGCCTTCCCTGGCGTCCACCGGAGAGGCTACCGCCGCGATGGCCAAGGACGTGGAGTATTCGCGGTCTAAGGGGCAGATCAAGCCCGCCGGAGAGGGACAAGATGTGCCAACGGCCGCCCCGCCCGCCGCGAGCCAACCGGAGGCCCAAGAGATTCTCGCCAAAGAGAGCGCGGAATTGCACATGTTCGATTTCACCACTGGGACGTTTGTTCTTCAAGACGCCAATGTGGTTGCCACCGTGTCCGAGACTGGGAACTGGCAGTACTGGCTTCAGATTACGGGCCAGGACAAGGAATGGCTCGGACAGCCTGTTGTCGCAGATATCAACCCTGTCTTCAACTTTGAGTACCTCTCGTTCATCTTCAACCACTATGCTGAGGATGGCTCCGCCTACTCGTGGCTGCTGCGTTTCAAGGACCAGGCTACCGAGGAGAGGTTCCAGGAAGGTTTGATGCAGGCCCTCTGGGAACAATTGAACGAAATGAAGTGGGTCAAGGTCAAGGAAACCGACAAGGAGTATGTGTTGGACGCCTTCCAGGACCTGACCATGGAAGATCAAGACGCCGAAGAACAGCAGGAAGCCGAGGCGGAAGAGGAGGAGGAAGAAGAAGAAGACGCAGATGACGGTCAGCGCAGTGAACAGTACGATTCGGATGAGGAACAGGACGATGTGGTGACGCGTGACTCCGATGGAAATGTCAACTCTCAGCTCGCGGTGGGCTACAAGCATGACCGGTCGTTCGTCGTTCGCGGCTCCAAGATCGGCGTCTTCAAGCATACGCCCAATAACAACCTTGAGTTTTCGACCAACATTTCCAAGGTGGAGACCCCCAACGGGAAGCTGTTCAGCCCTAAGAAGGTCATGCTGCACGCCGAGGATACCAACATGATTCTCCAAAACAGCGAGGATCCCAACTCGCTCTACCGCATGGACTTGGAATACGGCAAGGTGGTCGACGAGTGGAAGGTGCACGATGATATTCCCGTCCAGACCTTCGCCCCGGAGAATGTAAGTGCTCTATCATATTTCCCGGCGATTCCTATATCAAACACGGTGATACTAACCATTCACAGAAATTCTCCCAGATGACTGCGGCCCAGCCTTTCGTTGGTGCGTCACAGAATGCGCTGTTCCGTATCGATCCCCGCCTGGCTGGAAACAAACTGGTGGATGCGGATTTGAAGCAGTACGCCAGCAAGAATGAATTTTCGTCGGTGGCGACGACCGAGAAGGGTTATCTTGCGGTCGCGTCAAACAAGGGCGATATTCGCATGTTCGACCGACTGGGCATCAATGCGAAGACCCACATCCCGGCCCTGGGTGAGGCGATCATCGGATTGGATGTGTCGGCCGACGGTCGCTGGATCCTGGCGACCTGCCGCACCTACCTCCTGCTCATCGATTCGTTGCAGAAGGAGGGTAAGAATGAAGGCAAGCTTGGCTTTGAGAAGCCATTCGCCAAGGACTCCAAGCCCCAGCCGCGTCGCCTGGGTCTCCAGCCGGCCCATGTGGCGCAATTCCAGCACGAAACGAAGAAACCGCTCTCCTTCACCCCCGCTCGTTTCAACACCGGCGTCGATTCGTCGGAAACTTCGATCGTCACCGCCACCGGTCCCTTCATCGTCACCTGGAACTTGAAGAAGGTGGTCGCCGGCCGCAAGGACCCGTACACCATCAAGCGGTACGCGGAAGAGGTGATGGCGGACAATTTCCGTTTCGGATCGGACAAGAACGTCATTGTGGCCTTGCCTAACGAGGTCAATATGGTCGCGAAGAAGAGTTTCCAGAAGCCCACGCGTGAGAGCATTGCGGGACCTCCAGTGACTCCCAGCCGCCGTAGCACGCGATGGGGAAGCCGGTTAGGCCGGGATGATGTTGTCAATTCTCCGTATTAGTGTTTGGGTGCTATCCTTGACTTCCTATCTGGTTTGATTTTGTCTTTTGTTATTTGTTATTTTTGATTTCTGCGAGACTCAGCATACCCCTTTATTGTTCTTTCTTATTTATCTTTGAGACTCTGCTCTAATTGAGACGTTCGTCATGACGGTTGGAAGGTGATGGCGATTTATTTAGGTAGTCTAGTAGCTAATAAGAGAATACGAATTATGAGACAGTTTACTGTACGGTTTGATCATCCTATTGAAGTAATGATCCTGCCAAGAGGTAGTGAGAGGGACGATGTACTCTTCAACACCCATTTTACTCCAACGCTTCCTCACATCAACTACAATCCTAATCAGACAACGGAACAAACGTCCCATTCTTACAATCAAACCCCAAATCCGGATTCAGCGCCGCCATCGCATTCACACAGACAACCGCAGCAGGCTCCCGATTCTGCGGACGCAGGCGAATATTCTCCGTCACGAAATTCCGACAAGAGCTTTCCGTATGACACTGTATGATAACCGCCTCGGTATGGTTCAGATTCGGCAAGCCGACATCATACCAGCAGGGGTCCGTCACGCAGGACCCATCACCGGGGTGGAACGAGTTAATATCGCCTGAGAAATTCGCCCAGGTGAAGTCTTGCATCATGACTGCGGAGGAGGGGTCGTCGGGCGCGGGGCGGTCCGCGTTCTGGTCTACGTAGCTCTGCGTGACGAAGATGGGGAAGGTGACGTTGTGCACGCGGATGTCCTGCCAGGTGACGTTGCGGACGAGCCCTTGCCCGCCGGACCAGGACTTGAAGCGGGCTGCGTAGAGGCCGCCGGTTACTGTGATGTCTTTGAAGAGCAGGTTGGAGATGTTGGCTGGGGCGGAGGGGTCTTTGCCTAGGGAGCCGATGCTCATGCCGTGGGTTTCGTAGCCGAGGGTGTTGTGCGCGAAGAGGATGTCGTGGGAGTTGGTGCCGACTGCGATGGCGTCGTCGCCGTTGTGGAAGGTGCTGGTTGTTATGCTGATGCGGGAGCCTTGGATGTCGAAGCCGTCTGTGTTGAAGGGGAAGGAGGACGGGCTGGAGGAGGAGGCGTCTATGATGGCGTTTTGGACGGTGATGTCGGAGCCGTGCAGCTTCATGGTCCAGGCGATGGGCTTGCGCGAGCGGAAGTGCTGGATGGAGGCGTGCGAGGTGGTGTAGCTGATTAGGTGGGGGCGGTTGGGCAGGCCCGCGCTCTTGGGTGGGTTCGCGTCCCACCAGGCTTGGCCGTAGGAGTTGATCCAGCTGGTTTGGGGGTCCGGGGAGCCTGTCCAGTCGATGCGCGGGCCGGACAGGGTGATCCAGGTGGGGTGGCCGCTGGCGACGATGGCTTGGACGGTGGGGATGTCCTGTGGGAGGTGGAGGTTGCCGTGCATGCGGATCTCGACGTTGCTGAGGTTGGTGGCGCTGAGGGGGGTGAAGAGGTTGTAGTTGACGCCGTGTTGGAAGATGATGGTGGCGTCCGTTGCGCATTGCGCGAAGGCGCGGGCGATTGCGGGCGTGTCGTCTGCGGTTCCGTGCGAGGAGCGGTATTGCGAGGGGATCACGCACTTTTTGCTCCGTGGGTGGGAGATTCCATCGTTAGACGGTGGGACTGACAGGACTTGTTGGAATAGGAGCGATAGGGCTAGGAGGGTGGGCTTGGGGAGCAGCATCGTGTGGATGGTCGATTATGGACTGGTTGGGAGGACATGGGGGACACGCAGGTCCTCTGGGCCCTTTTGTACTCATGGGGGGTGAGAGCATGACGAATTCCAGACATCTGTAAAGTAGCAATACTGTGCGAATCACCATCCAATCGAGAGGGAGATTTATCTTGTTGTTTGTAATTGTTGAGGAAGGCTTTGGTCGATATCATGCAGTCAAGCCATAGTGAGCACGCGATTGGTGGAGAAATGATGCGCGTGAGGCCTGGGGTATACTATCGTCGGAGTCACAATTTTCCTGACAGACTGATTAGCTAGAGCGAGTATGCCATGTTAGATAGTAATTCCTTGAAATCTTGGAGACGAGGTTCCTGGGATGTATAGATAGGGCTCAGTGTGTCGTTGGGAGTGTGGAGTGGAATGACCGAGACTCCGCTTTGGTTCTGCCGGTGGAGCTGCAGCTCCGACCACTTCTGTACCTTCAACTCTCCAACTCCGTCTACTCCCTGCAATCTACAACCTACAAGCTACAATAAGAATCATCGTATCCAATACAATGGCCTCGTCAGACGCATCTCTCGCCAGCAAGGCCACCCCCAACATCACCCCCTCCGACGCCGTGTTGCACGTTCACAGCGCCCGTCTGGTCGATGCCCCGTCCTCCACCGTATGGGATGTCCTGATCGACACCTCGACCTGGCCCTCATGGAACACCTTTGTCCCTCGCGTCACCATCCGCGAACAGCCCGGGTCCAATCCCACGGCCGAGACCCCCCTCTCCCCCGTTCTGCAGCAAGGGACCAAGATGACCTTTCACGTGCACATGGACCCGTCTTCCTCCAGCGAACAGGACGTGCCCCTGGTGGTCGCGACGTTCACGCCGCCCGACATGGCGACCCGACAGCCGGGTCGCATCGTGTGGACCAACGATGAGTCCGCCTCGGGGGCCATCCCGGGGTGGCTTCTGCGGGCGGAGCGAGTGCACGAGGTGGAGGAAGTCGAGGTGGCCGATACAGATGGACGGGTCCAGACGCGGACGGAGGTGCGGAACTGGGAGGCTCAAGTGGGCTACCTGGTGTATGTGGTGCGATGGATGTATGCGAGCACCTTGAAGAGGAATTTCGAGGCCTGGGTGGGCGATCTCCAGCAGTACGTGGAGCGGATGCGCCAAGAGTGATTTTTCCCCGGTTCCCGTCTCCTGAGTCATCTCCGAGAGAGTCATATCAGTCCGGTCATCTCCCGGGGGTTTAGTGAAACCATCGTCGATCCGTTTCAATGTTTGTACACAGACTAGTACGCTTGGCAGCGGACGAACTGGTGATCCGGAGTATGGAGGCTGATACACCCCATTCTGTCGCATCGGGGTTCCAGCAGTTGTCTTGGGGTTCCCCTGATGAGAGAGACCGTGTCCGCAATGTTTGCCTTTATCTGAATGAGGACAAATCCCCGTTCGGGCCAAGCACGCAGGAAGGGTCGTTGCATTCCTGCATCCATGATCATGTATGCAAGCCACTCAGCGACTAATTTAGTAATTTCCCTGAGCCGATGGAAGACCCACGTGGGGGTGGAGATTGGCTTGAAAAGATTGTTACGGTGTCATTTCACCTTATCTGGTGACCTTCCACTTGTGAGATTAATCTATAAAATTGATTCCTATGTGTTGCCACTAATTAGAACCTCGATGACTCGTCATTCTCTCCGTCTGATGTCCAGTCGACCAGTTCCAACTGGAGAGATTGAAATGAAGGTCATTTCCACCACGGGTCCGGAATTCCGTATGCGGTAATCCGGGGGCCGATCAGGATTGTCTCGTCCGAATCGGGTTTAGTGGCCGTTCTGGGAACTGCAGAATTTCCCGATGAGGAAATCAGCTCGAATTCATACTTGTTTTCATCCTTCTCAACATCCTCTCTCTCTCTTCTCTCTCGACGGGAAGTTTGACTAGATCAGGAAATGGGTTTGTGTTTTTGTGAGAATCAATCCTAAACAGTCTAGAGGATCCTATACTTCTGGTGGACTCAGCAAACATACATCATTTCCTGGTTCTTCGACGGTATATCGCCCGGTTCACCCTCTGTCGATCATTTCTCTTCTTCTGTCTTTCCCCTCTTTCTTTCGTGGTTCTATTGGATTTTTAATTTATTTTATCTTATCTTTCTCCATTTTATTTTCTTCGGACTTTTTTTTTTGTTTTTTTCTTCATCATTTTTCTCATTTATTACTCTCTCTCTTCATCCAAACCTGTTTTCGGTTCTTCTCTTTTTTTTTTTTCCTTCTTGATTCTCTCCTGTTTTCATCCTCATTCCACGATACCTTCGTCTTAATACCAATTCGTATACATATAAACACCATGTTGCGCGTCCTCTCTACCTCTTGGTTATACTTGGTTTCCTGGTCCTCTTCCTTCGCCATGAGCACTCGTTGACCTCATCTCCCTTTGACTCATCGCAAGGTTCACGGTCTGCTGGTTCCAACGTCATCCCGGCACCGTGATAACGCCACGGTTGGCACGACTGCCCTATACCGGTGGCCAACTCGCATCTTCTCGACTCTTCTTCTTCTTCTTCTTCTTCTTCCGTCTTCCTCCGACAGTCATTTCCTCTCGACTCGTCAGCTGCATCGTTAAGTCGTGGACCTGGCGATCTTTCCACCATCTCCACCATCGTTCGATCCATCTCGCGAGAAGCTATATATAAGTTATAGATAAGCTATCTATATACTATACGATCTCTGATATATCGATCATCAACCCGGGACGATTACCCCACCATCGAGTCCAGGATCTGTGACTCACGGCTATATCTTCTATATCCTTCGTTACGTGGACCCTTGACCATCTCAATCCACGATTCAATCTAGAAGTCGTCTGATCGTCATGGCGCCTTCCACGCCTCTTCGGGTGTCCGTTCGCACCGCAAATGAGCACCGTCTCGACACGCGCTCCCCTCCCGTCACACCAATCCTCATGGATGAGAGCCCCTCGGGCAGTGTACTCACCCCGAGGTCTGGCTTCTCCAGTGTCTCTCTATCACCGGTCGACAACAAGGCCATCGACCAGGCCTCCCTCCACCAAGACCTCTCCGCACCCCTCGAGTTCCGCGACAGCCTGGACGTCCAGCATGATTCCCACGGCAAGCCCTTTGAATATGGTCGCGGAGTGTGGAGCGTCGTCTACATGGCGTCGTCTCGCCCGCCCTCGAAATCCAGTCTGCTCACCCCGCCCAGTTCCCCCGCACCTGGGAATCACAAGGTCGCCGTCAAGTCGCCCTCACGACGGGATGCCCATGTCGTGCTAGACGCCGAGGCCTTGGCCTTGAGCCGAATCAGCCTGTTCTCGGGCTCCGACAACTACGTCGTCCCCTTTCACGGATACATCCCAGGAGATCACGCCATCGTCCTGGATGCCGTACCCCTCTCGCTCGCCACCTATATTGAGGACAAGGCTGCGATCGCCAAACAGAACATGTCCACCAGAACCATGTTCGACCCCGTCCCAGGAATGGCTTCATGGAAAGCCCTGGCCATGAAACTCATCCGCGCACTGTCCTGGCTCCACAACACCCCGCATATTGTCCACGGCGACATTAAACCACACAACCTCCTCTTACGTCCGCTCGAGGATGAGGATATGGGTTCCGTCGACTTCCCGTTCACGCCACTGTTCGCCGATTTCTCCTCCGCCCATATTATCGCGGGGCCCGCGCTATCGGCCGAAAAGAACCAACCGGGGACCGCTCTGACGGCCCTCACGCCGCCCTTCGCCGCTCCCGAGCTCCTCACCGTCTCGTCCCTGACCTCGCTGGACGTCCGACCCACGCCCGCCGCCGATGTCTTTTCTCTGGCGGTGACCCTCCTCGCCGCAGCTACCGGCGACTTGCTCCTCTATCCGGGCACCAGCAACATGCAGCGCCTGGCCATGGCCCGCGAAGGCCACCGCGTCATCGAGTTCGCTCGATCCGGGGCTCATGGCTCGCGCGTGCCCCGGAATGGTCTGGTCGAGCAGATCCTCAAACCGGCTCTGGTGAAGGACCCAGCTGCGCGAATCAGTCCGACAGAGTGGTTGAATTTGGTGGAAGGTCTGGCATAAATCACATATAGATATCTGGATGAGTGATCTTGATGGGTTTTGTCCTGTTATCTGGAATTTGTTTCCTTTTTTCTTCTCCCCCCATTTTACATCATGTATAATAAAGATACCCGGTTGGATTCAGTTCGAAATTTATGGTGGATATGAAGGTTTTTTTGTTTATTTACTTCTTTCCAAACCTGCTAGGTGAGGGTTTCTGTATGCTGCAAATAATGTATCACGAAGGACTTGGATTTGAATATTTTTTGAATATCTCACAAAACCAAGATTGCATACAATAGAAAAAATGTAGAACCACCTTATCTGATATGACCAGATTCTAGAAAGGTATAGTTCAGGGACTGCCAAAAAAAATAGAGTAGATCCACGCGGGATACAGGCGGGCGGGGAAGGATTGCGACTCGTTCGCCCCCCGCTCGGGCTTTTTCTGCCGTTCCGCATCATTCGGTCTTTTCGTCCTTCTTTCTTTGGTTATGAAGGCCAACCATTCATCTTCTCCCCACCCATTATCTATTTTCTTCTGCATCATGGTCGAGTGTCTTCCTGCCAGCTTTGGAACGAACTCATTTTGTGGATGAATACGAGTGCTGTTCGTGCACCGGCTGAGCGTGGCCCCCAAGGTTCAGTGACATCAGTCTTGTCGCGACTGGCGCCTGAGAAAGGCTTATCCCCACTGCGAAGACGGAGGGCGACGCGCCTGGCCTCGATGATCCCTTCAGCACTTCTCTACGACGTTCGACCTTGTTGACACACGCCGTACCATCTCAGTCATCCCTCGACCATCCACACCCCTCCTCTCATCTCACCGATTGTATGCGAAGACAATGACTTCCCACCTGTCTCCGCCTCCAGGCGCGGGGCCGTCCTCCCCTCAAAGCGTGGAGAAAATCACCCAAAGAGCCCAGGAGTATGACTACAACCCCTTGGTTCCGTTAAAGTACTGGCTGCGGTCAGCTGCCGCGCTCATCAGTCAGGTAAGTCCCACTGGATAGATACCCTCTTGTCTCTCACACACAAGACTCACCGAACGGGCTTTTGTGAAATCAGGCCTCCATCTACGAACGAGAGGGACACGACGAAGAGGCCTACTTGCTTCTCTTCCGACACGCACAGCTCGTCCTCGTGAATCTCGCAAAACACCCCGGTGCCAAAGACCCCCAGAATCAAAAAGGCCTGTTGGAGGCAGAGAAAGAGGTCCAGAAGAATCTCGCCAAGTTGGAGACGCTGAAACCTCGCATCAACAAGCGATATGAGCGCTACCTCCAGCTGGCGCGCGACCGCAAAGCCCGTGGCCCCTCCCGCGGGAGCGTCACCCCGTCTGAGTTGGGCCACAAAACTGCTGCCCGCGACCCCGGGGTGGTGGCCGAGCCGTTAGAAGCGCGCGAGAATAAAGACCTGGCGGTAAAGTTGGCTCGGACGGAAATCAGCCGGAGAGCGACAGTGCGGAGGGCTGTTCATGACGCTGGGATATCACCCGAGGGGGAGCGACAGCGTCGTACGGCCGGGGTATGGGGTCATTGGGAGCATGAGCTGGAACAGGACGAACGGGATACGAATGGGGATCTGAGTCGGCGGATTCAGGATGTGCGAACACGCATGGATTCGGCCCCTTCTGCTGACCAGCGTCACAATCGGGTGTCCAAATCGGCCGTCAGGCCGCCGGCGACCTCGTCGACCTCCGCATACAAGTATCCGACGGTTCCTCCTCGCCAGCAGAAACAACTAGACACGTTACCCCTTTCACCTATCAACAGACCTCGAGACAACGAATCGGTCCGCCCGGAGGCCCCAAGGATACCTCCAAAGGACCCGGTCATCCAGCCAGCGATCTCTGACTCGCCGCCACCACCGCGGCCGGATAAGGTGTCGTCGACGCCCCCCGCACCTCCGGCTTCAGCACCGCCTCTCCCATCCAAAGTCCAGCCCGCAGAGGCAGGGGATGGAGAAAGTGCACGCAGTAATCTCGATCCGTCCAGCTTCACCTTCAAGCCCGCTGCCTACCTTGAGAACGGAAGCCCCCTCCGCACCGTCTTCCTCCCCCCGGAGCTGCGCTCCCAGTTCCTATCGATAGCCGAGCCCAACACTCGGCGCAACCTCGAGACATGCGGTGTCCTCTGCGGCACACTCATCTCCAACGCCCTCTTCGTCTCCCGGCTCATCATCCCCGAACAAACATCCACCTCAGATACCTGCGAAACGCTCAACGAATCCGCCATCTTCGACTACTGCGACTCGGAGGATCTCATGATGCTGGGATGGATCCACACTCACCCCACCCAGACATGCTTCATGAGCTCCCGAGACCTGCACACCCACTGCGGATACCAAGTCATGCTCCCCGAGAGTTTCGCCATCGTCTGTGCCCCCAGCAAGACGCCCGACTGGGGCATCTTCCGCCTGACGGATCCGCCGGGTCTGAAGACCGTCCTCAACTGTACTCAGTCGGGACTGTTTCATCCTCACGCTGAGAGTAATATTTACACTGATGCTCTACGACCGGGTCATGTTTTTGAGGCGAAGGGGCTAGAATTTGAGGTCGTGGACTTACGGCCTAATGGTTCGCATTTCTAAATATGATATATGATACCCGTACTATGATGTCCCGTCTTTGTCCGAACTGCAGTATCTGGATGTTTCTCTGAGACGAACGAGGCGGATATTCAAAGTAATGGTGAACATCTCACGAGACCATTCCCATTTGACAACCTCGTACCTATCAACATTCCCATCCTATCTCGGTCTGCCAGCCGATTTGCTGCCGCTGATGCCCAATCCCCAGCGTTCCGGACTTTTCACCTGGATTGGATGGGCTAGTGCCTCTCGTACTTCTGCCATTGAGTTAACCAACTAGTCTAGTATCGGTAGTCATTGGACTGCGTAGGACAAGTAGAAATCGGTCCCTGTCTTGTCTTGGTCTCTTGGGTAGTGATCAGTTTCAGCCTTACTGGGCAGGAATCGGCCGTCTATAGGGTTGGTGTGGGACATCGAAGTGCCCTGAGAGTGTCAATAGAGGCATATATGCTTTAAATTTACCCAAGCAATTTCATATGGTAGTCTATATGATTGTGAATCCAGTTGCGATTAATTGAAATGATATGCATAGTTGAAGTGGGTAAAGGTAGTACTGGGGACTAAGGAATGCGACCATCTGCCATTTCTCCACCCGGTCCGCCTTGCTCCTCCGTCATCATCTCTTCTCCTCTCTCACCCACACACACACGATCTTCTCTCTCATCTCTGTCATCTCTCTTGAACAATTTCAATCAATCTCTTGTTCCTATTCTCGAACTTATCATCCCCTCAGTTGGATGGATATCTCCAAACTCCCTATCTACTCCTCCCCTCAACTCCCCACATGTCGTCCACGCACCGAGACCCTCAACCCCCCGCCAGATCCTCCACCCCAGGGGCGCGTTCGAAATCGAAAGACTCTCAATCTCAACAATCAACCGCCTCCTACTTCTCATATCCCGTCTCCCACGTCATGTCCGGCCTTTACCGTCGTCTGACGGACCCTCCCTCCAAGTCTAATAATAGCGCGAACCGCCGCAACCAAGATTCCTCCTCCTCCGTGACCAACTCCTCGGGCTCTTCGCAGGTCTTCACCCCCGTACGCACCGTGTCGCCCTTCCAGCCGCCGCCTCTGACGCCTCTGACCCTCACCGGCGGGAACTCCAACGGCCTCCAGCAGCAACTCCTGACCCACGCCCTGGCGGAGGAGATCCGTCTGCTGGTACCGGCCCGTCTGCAACTCTCCGACACTTGGCGACTGGCCTACAGTCTGGACCGGGACGGCGCCTCGCTGTCCACACTGTACGATAAATGTAGCGATATCTCCGATCGCAGCCCGCGGGCGGGCTATGTGCTCGTAGTGCGCGACAGCTCGCCCACAAGCGCCATCTTCGGCGCATATATGACCGATCCTCCGCACCCCGACTCGCACTACTTTGGCACGGGCGAGTGCTTCCTTTGGCGCGCGAGTGTTCTGTCCCCGCCGGACCTGAACCTCCTCCAAGACACCAGCAAAGCACCGGCAAAGCAGCCTTCCGAGGATCTGTTGGACCTGTCGGATCTCCCGCCCCCTCCCAGCGCCGACACCACCAATGCGGGCCGCACGACGACCTTGCGCGACGACAAGAAGGATGAAGCGTCCGGCGACGCTCTTCTGTCTCCGCCGCACGACGGTGGCCGCTCCGCGAGTGGGACCAGCACACCTGATCGCATCCGGTTCAAGGCGTTCCCCTACAGCGGCGTGAACGATTACATGATGTTCTGTGAGACGGGGTTCCTCAGTCTGGGCGGAGGGTGAGTCCTCTCTATGATTTGGCAGCATACGTTAGAAAACCAAACTAATGATGATCTACAGCGACGGCCGCTACGGTCTCTGGCTCGACTCGAGCCTCGAAAAGGGCGTCAGCGACGCTTGCCAAACGTTCGGCAACGAGCCCCTCTCCGACGAAGGTACCAAGTTCGATCTCCTCGGCGTCGAAGTTTGGTACGTCGGGGCGTGAACGGCGACGCTGTCGACCATCGCAACCGGTATAAAATCAATTTCAGTGCGCAATCATCGCGTAAATATTGCGTACTGGTGTCACAAAAGTTCACTATGGGTTTTGATTAACCGTACTGGGCACATCTCCACTTGTTCTTTTCCTGTCGAACCTCAATATGTATTCACAGCTAATACCCATGACCGAACGTGAGCGGCTGGCTCCGTCGTGCGGTGCATCGTTTGGATCCCGTTATGAAATAAACCATGTGAATGAACTCTCATGTTAGTGTGGGCGTTAATGTATACACTTCATTTATTCTTCCACTTGGTTCATCTATACATCGTATGCCCTTCCATCAGCTACTTTCATTGGCAATACGCAGAGCGTACACCTACGGATGCATATTCAGGCTATCGTGACAAGCGATCTATTGGGACCTTTCTATAACCAGACATACCATATAGGAACCCGGCGCATTGCACCTTCCCTCTACCAACTAGCACCTGCCTCTCAGAATCCAGTCGGCTTTACGAAAGGGTTCCATCTTGGTCGTATCAATCATCCCAACATCACTCTCTAATCCAACTCCCATCTCTCGTTTAGACCGTCATCCGTGCCATTTATCTTATCACTATCCCATATCATTTCATTTATATATACTACATACTTAATGAGTCAGCCCTTCCCCAACTACTACCTCACCCGCCCCGACCAAGTCCAAGTCCCTCTCATCCCGCTCGACGAACTCCCCCACTGGATCGAAGTCGGCGCCTGGAACTGGTCCGACACCTCCCTATTCGAAACAATGGACCCCGTCAGCTGCGACTGCATCCCCCGCAGCGGCGAGTACGAGGTCCTCTGCCACTACTGCGCTGCCTCCGTCGACAAGCTCCACCGGAGCGTCTCCCAGCGGCATCCCCCCGGCGTCCGAACTCCACGCACCACAAGCACCAACACCACCACCGTGCGTCGTCCGGCGTCTTGTGTCGCAGAGAGCACCAGGCAGCCTTGCTCTTCTCTCGTTTCCCAGGGCATTCTGCCGGCTGTGGCACCATTCCTGTTTCGCCCGACTCTGACGCAGCCGTTCTTTCATGCCTCGCTCCGGGCTCCGTTTGTGGGCATGTGTTTGTTGGACTGTGACTCGCCGGTATATGCTCGCTGGCGGCAGTGGCGTAAGGAGCGTGAGGAACGCTCGGGTGGTGAGACGGGTGTCAATTTGGGGAATTTGCAGGACCAATTTTTGATTCGCAGTGGTGTGGAGCCAGAGGACTCGGGTCGGAAACTGGAAGCTTCATGTTCGGGGTCGGAAGCATCAAATTTACAACCGGCAGTATCAGGTTCGAAGCCAGAAGTTTCAGGTCAGGAGACGGAGGATTCAGGTCAGGAGACGAAGGAATCACTTCAGAAGCCAGTCGAATCAAGTTCGAAGCTAGACGAATCGATCCAGAACCCAGAGGAACCAAGTCAAAACCCAGGGGAACCAGCGCCGGTGCCACCTATAGACGATCAAGATCGCCGACCACTGTCTAGGAGTTCCGGAGGACGCAATAACAATTCTTGGGAGGTTCGAGTTCCCGCCATCGCCTCACCTGATAATCAAGAAGCTTCCCCCGCTGTCCAGAAAGCGATATCCACATATTCCAGCGGCTCGTCCGGCGGCTCCGGTGCTCGTCGTATATACTGGCCTCTTGTAGATCGCTATTGCAAAGGTTTCCTGAGTGGTGGCCAGGAAATTCATCCCGACAACCAAGGAGGTCCATCCGGTCGCCAAGAAGACAGCCCTCGAAACCAAGATGCGGACCAGATTGACCAGATCCAGTTCATCCCTGGTCTGCGATATGAGGATCTTGAAAAATGGCAGCCAGAGTCCGATCAAGAGTCAGAAGGGTCGGCATCGTCTGCAAACGGTCCACTCAGTCCACTTTCAGCGATGCTCAACAGCTTGAATTCTCTGTTGTACCCAGGCCAAAGACGGAATCGCCCGCTAGAGAGTGTCTCCATGACACAAGAACTGACGCCGGATGATCGGGACGTCTCAGCGGACTCAGTCTCTCGATGCCAGCCTATTGAAAGCGGCAAAGTGGCACTTCCCCAACTGAGGCTCCCAAGTCCCGTGGCCCGTGTTGACTTTGACCCTTGGGCGTTCGATTGCCTTACTTCAGGACCTGACCCGAATGTTGCGGCGCCTAGTCGTTGGAATGACCTGTCTAGATCCAGCGTTTCCGTCCTTTCTAATGAGACCAGGAGTCGTAGGGGCCGAACACGAGACTCCATTGGCTCTGTGCGTTCATGGGAAACAGTCATCACAGAAACCTCTGTGGGACGTGAGAATAGCATGAGTAAAGCACATGAAGCGCATGACAACACCAATAGTTTGACCCACTGGGACACAATTGGCGTAGATTGGTTGAAGAACAAGTGCCGTGTGTTTGGCCTGAGCCCAGTTGAGTCAAGACATTCAGAAGAGGGCGATAATGACGCGGCGCGTGAAGCTGAAACCACCTTTCTGTCATTTTGGGGTTCCTCCGATTCAGAAGAGCCAGTCAAGGGAGATCAACTCGATGACAAAACAGATGAAGCTCAGGTCCGCCTTGGGACTTCAAAATGCGCCACAGCTTCTAAGAAAAGAAACCACGACACCATGGCCGAGAAGCATGTAATGACGGAGACAGATCAAGCCGCTCTGAAGGCGCAGGCTCCCATGCTGTCGATACAGAAGCCCAGGCCAATCCGTGGGATTCTAAGGGCAGGCCCAGTGCTTAGGAGGGCTGGAAATCGGCGCGTCAGCTTTAAGCCGCACATTCTTCCCGGGTTAGGCGAGGAAAGCAGTCAGGCAGAGGTTTTATCAGTTGATGAACCAGACTAGGGTTGTTATCTTGCTACGCATTTGACTGCTTTCTTTGATTTCTTTCCTTGTCAGTCGCTGTTGGGCGGCACATCACTATTGTATCCTGGCTTAGTTGCTATTGTTGGCGTGTGATCACTCATCTAGGGTTATGTCGCTGGCTCATTATTGTGTAGTATTCTTTGAAAATTCGGATGGATAATCATTTCATGTGCGAGACACGGAAAGTATTCTTCCTGGTCTTCTGGAATGAGTAAATCATTCTCATGTTGAGACATTAGAGACGTCTATAGTAGACCCACTAGGTTTGAAGATGAACAATGATTGTCATATATTGAACACTGAATTATTCCATTTCAGATTTGATAGTAGTAACCATTGTCATATGCTGAACACCTACAGTACTCCCCTTCAGATGTAGAATAAGTAAAAATTGCCATATATTCAAGACAAAGAACATATCTATAATATATCTTCCTGAAATTCCAAATAAACAACCATTGTAACATGCTACATGAAAAGTAACACCATCTATCTATGTGCACACTCTATCTAGTCAACATCACGGCTCAATCTCAGGCAACTGATACGACCGCGGCAGCAGCTCCGGCAACGAATCCCCAGGATACGGCTGCAACTGCAACTGCCTGCCCCCCTCTAGCGGAGGAACGATATCATTGCTGTGCGCGGAATCCGAGTCCCAGAAGATGTGTTTCACGACGTGGATGCCGTCTGATGGCCGGCGTCGCATGATGGAACTTGAGCGGCGGCGGCGGGATGGGTCTTCGTTGTTGGTGTTGGTATTGATATCGTCGTTGTTGGTGATGGTGGTGGTTGTGTTGGCGCTGGTTGTGGTGGTGGTATTGGCGTTGGTGTTGTTAGTGTCATCGCTGTTTTTGTGCTTGTGGTTGGGGTTGTTCTCGGAACAGTTGCCCGTTACGCTGGCTGAGTAGCTTGTGTTTGTGTTTGTGAAGCTGTGTGTAGGGTCGTAGGTGAGGGGCTGGGTGCCTGGTTTGGAGGTGGTGGTTTTGCTGGCTTGGGTGTCGCCTTGGTTGGGGGTTTCTGGTTGTTGCTCTTGTGTTGGGATAGGGAAGAGGCGGGCGATGAGGGGGCGGAGCGGGGGGAGGCAGGCGCAGATTATGGCCACGCTGGATTCGATGTAGGACCAGCTGGTGGCGCTGCTGCCTTCTTCTGATTTGGTTGTTAGTTTGGTTTGGTTTGGTGGGTGGGTGTGTGTGTGGGGGGGGAAAGAGATATCTAAAGCGGGGAATTTACTGGTTGTATCTCGCCCTCGTATAAAATCAATCACTTGCCAGAGACGGACTGAGCTTGTTGCGACGACACTAACAACGCGGGGTCAGCTTCTGATGCCGGGTCTGGTGCCGGGTTGGGAATCAAGTTAAAAGAGCATACAAGAGTCCTAGTGAAAAAATCACGATCAAGGCAAACCGCTGGCGTCGAGCCAGGTGGAGTTTCGCCAATGCCGGCAAGGGAAGAATGACGGTGAGTAGGTCGGTGGCGATCTGGAGGGCGGCATTGAGGCACCAGATCACCGTCTGGGGTAGGCAGTAACTGTGGATCGACTTGTCCCAGAACCCGCGAATCGGGGTGCAGAAGAAGAGAGTGCTGAGCACCATCCAGAGTCCGGAGATGATGACAAACACTAAGTAGACGATCAGGACTCGTTGGTAGGTCTTCGTTTTGAAGGCGCGGAAGTAGAGGATGCCCATGGAGATCTTGGTGAGGTTCATGGACAGGTTGTACAACGGGATCGTGATCCATAGTGCCTGGACTCTAATATCAGATTGATTTCATGGAGTGAAGTGAGGGCTCTCTGTTTGGTACCTTCAGTTGTTTATGGATGGTTTTGAGACTTAGTGTACTTTGGTGCTTTCCTAGGCCATTGTGGACCTCTGTATAGTCGATATCAGAACCTATTCTTGAGGTGCGGGTATTGTATGGTATGTAAGAATAGGGTGCACGGACGGATTATCACGAGGGCAAAGAAAGCAACATTCGTCAACTGGACTGGCATGAGTGGTTGTCTGATGGTTTGAGATGATGCACATGGAGGTAGGTAGCATACCATGGCAAGAACAAGGAAAAAGTCATCCCACCCTACCGTGCGAATGAAGACGATTCTCGTCGAGATCCGCAGGGAGACGAACAGGACAGTCAACGATAGAAAGGTCGCCCCGACTGCCACAACGTACATGGTCCTGGGAGTTGACGATGGCCTCCGAAAGAATGTCTGCCTCCATTACCAGGCTTTGTAAACGATTGCCGATACCTCCACGCCGTTCTAAAAGATCGATCTCTCCTTTCATGGCTAGTAAAGACAAGGTAAGATGAAGATAGAATATTGAAATCTGGGAGAGAGTAGCCGGCTTCCTGGGCATTTGGTTCCAGATGCATTGCGTCAGAGACTATGCGGGGACCCAAGTCGGCCATCAGCCATCGGATGCGAGACTGGGAGGTGTGGGTCTGCTGCAATGTATTTGGTAGAATGGTTGAATCTTAGTATCTAGACCGTTAGGCATGATCGGAATGGGGAGTCGGATCTCTGTCAGTCTTCCCTTTGCCATGATTGTATAGCATACGATATGCTGAAGATATCAGGATGATTATGGTTATCGTAGTTAGCTTATCGTTATCAGTCAAGTGATTACCTCAGATCAGTCCAACGACTAGGGCTCTCATCCCACGTGATATTTCTTTGTCCGGACGGAGAAACTATCCCCCGAGTCAAAACAAACCAGACAAACGGGGTCTTGGCGGCAAGAGCCGGACTGTGCGATGAAATTCAAACTAGTGGAAAGAGAAAGAGAGCCAGGCCGACCACGAGAATCGCCGCCCAGCATCAACACCCCCACCAGTCGAACTCGACCTCGATATTCGCGGTCACAGAACGCTACCTCCCCCCCGCCTTCTCCCTATCTCTCACCTACGCCTCCTGATTCCCCCCGTCGGATTGCTTCCAATATGCGACCTATCTTGCTCTCGGGCCATGTGCGTTACCACCCTCGAGTCTTCCCGAACGGGCGATTTTCATGATTTTTTTTCCTGGCCTTTTTGGGGGCACTTTTGCCAAAAATGTATAGATGAGGAACTGACGAACTGATCGAATTTTCGCCCCAAATAGGAACGGTCCCTCAACCAGATCAAATTCAACCGCGATGGCGATCTGCTCTTCTCCGTAGCCAAGGATAAGATCGTGTGCGCTTGGTGGTCGGCCAACGGCGAGCGGCTCGGTACCTACGCGGGACACCAGGGTGCCATCTGGACCGTCGATGTCAGCCCCAACACCGTCCTTCTGGCGACCGGCTCGGCAGACAACACCGTGCGGCTATGGAACGTTAAGACCGGCGAGTGTGTGAAGGTGTGGGACTTCCCTACGGCTGTGAAGCGCGTCGAGTTCAGCCCGGATGGAACCAAGTTGCTGGCGGTTACTGAGAAGCGCATGGGATTCTTGGGCACGATTGCGGTGCTGGACATCAACTACGGCGATGGTCAGGGTAACTTCGAGCCTCAGGCTGAGGAGCCCAGCCTGCGGATCACCTGCACGGAGAGCAAGGCGACCGTTGCCGGTTGGGGTTATATGGGCAAGTACATCATCGCTGGCCACGAGGATGGCAGCGTCAGCCAGTACGATGCGAAGGTATGCTGAGTTCCCCGAGGTTTGTCGGTAATTGGATGGGTTGGTGACTCACATTGTCATTATAGACCGGTGATCAGCTGGAAAATGTCCAGGCGCACGAGTTCGACCTCCAGATCAACGACATCCAATTCTCCCCCGACCGCACCTACTTCATCACCGCCTCCAAAGACAAGACCGCCAAGGTATGTAACAGATATACTCATATATACGCTTATACTAACCAACCCAGCTTTTGTCCACCCGTAACCTCGCCATCCTCAAGACCTATCCTTCCGATACCCCCCTGAACAGCGCCACGATTACGCCCAAGAAGGACTACGTGATTCTGGGTGGTGGTCAGGCCGCCATGGATGTCACCACGACCTCGGCCCGGCAAGGTAAATTCGAAGCTCGCTTCTACCACAAGGTCTTCGAGGACGAGATCGGTCGTGTCCGTGGTCACTTCGGTCCCCTTAACACGGTTGCCGTTCACCCCGCCGGTACGGCCTACGCCTCCGGTGGTGAGGACGGTTACGTGCGTGTGCACCACTTCGACAAGTCCTACTTTGATTTCATGTATGAAGTTGAGAGAGAGCAGATGAGGCGGTAAAGCGAGCATCATTTGGGAATTTCTGTTTACTTTTTTTTCTTTTTTTCTCACCCTTTCTCTTTTTCCTTTTAATTTCCTTGTCATTTCTTTCCAATTTCCAGATCACGCACTGTATGTATGTGTCATGAGGTGAAGACGTTTTTTTACACCAAAAAGTAGAAGCGCCAGACGGACACGGTGGGAAGAAGCTATCTCTGTCTTGGGGCGATTCAGGGTATGAATTCTTAACAGATTCCCGGAGTTGGTATCTTTTGTCTTTCGCCTCTAGTCGGGTATTATCCTATAAAAGAATAAACCTCGTCTATTCAAATCGTATTTTCATTAGACTGCATCATATAGAAGGGTCAACGTTTGAATATCCTATTCATGCGACATATCTTCCAATTTTGGGTTTTTCTTTTATTGATCTAAGCTTTCTATCAACAACAGGCTAGCGCTTTTTCCGACCAGCAGAACATAGAGATACCATGGAGTCTCATTCATTGCCCGAAGATGCATATCATGATAGCCCAAGTCCTTCAAAACCAAGGGTAAGAATCAGAGGAAATAGAAAATAAAAAATAAAGGTAAAAGAGGAGAAGACAAAGGAAAAAAAGCCGACACCCCTAAGAGAAAACGATAAGGAAAGATTAAACGGTATCCAAGTTTATTTCTTCTTAGGGAACTTTTCCTTTCCAATGTCTGCGCCTCTCAGCTTGACATTGAGCACGCGCTCCATGGCACTGAGCACCTTCTGGTCCGGAGTGGCGGTACCCTTCTCGAAGTCTTGGATGACGGTGGCAGTGGTGTTGCACTTGGTGGCGAGTTCCTTCTGTGTCATCTTGTAGCCGTCCTCGTTCCGGCGCTTCTTGATGGCGTCTGCGACCTGGTAACCCACGGTCTTGGGCTTGACGATGTCATCGCTGCGATCAACCTTGGTCAAGTGCTGGCCTTCGGGAGCGGCCGATCGCCCGGACTAAATTCCACTCTGTTAGTTGTTTGTTGTTTTTTGGTTTTATCCAGTTGATTTTGCTTTTCCTTTTCTTCATCCAAATGTCTTGAAGCGCGGAAAAAGGGAAGGGAGGGGCCAACGACTGCGTTGCCCGGGAAGGGGGATAATGATTGATTTACAAAAGATGAAGGGGGAAAAGACTTACAGCGTTACCAGAAGCATACTTCTTCTCCGTTCCGATAACGAGACCCTGACGTTGGGCGGCGTTCAGGGCGCTCTTGCCCTTGACGACGGTCTCGCGGGGAGCGGCACCGCCACGGTGCTTGCTGCCGATCTTAGTGACGCTGTCCCAGTCGCTCATTTTGAAAGAGGGGTTGCTGATAAGGCTTTGAAAAGAAAGTGGTGTGGGGGAAGAAAGATGGTGGTTGGTCGAGAGGTGGCGGTGATAGATTGATAGTAGTAGTGAGAGAAGTGAGGTTTTAACGGAAACGATGTGGCAGAACAGCCAAAGGAATTTATATCGATGACACAGAAGCTTCTCGAGCCCTGGGATGGCGGAGTCGGAGGGGCGGTTGGCGCTAGCCCTCTTTAGGGTTAGCGGTCTGACATCATCGCCCCTCGGTTCTTTCACCAACCAGAATTGATACCATTGGACCCTTTCTCTCTCTCCGCCACCATGTATAGTATAGAACAAACGAATTTATTGCAGAGTTACAGAGTAGTGAGGGGTGATTTACGTGAGTCAAAATAACTGCTGCAGGTGTGACTCGCTGGCTGTTGGCGGATTCAACATCATCCTTGCTTGATTGCCCCTGCTTGGACTCTGGCTCACGGGGGCCCTGTCAAGGGAGTCCCAGCTTTATGATATGAGGGTTTTCTTTATAAATCCTTATTTGTTGTTGTTAGTGATTCATGCCTACTATAGGTCGTGAGTTTATCTTTCCTTTGGATCAACTTCGGGGACTGTTTATGGACTAGTTCTCGTCCCATTGCGGATATATATAGTTGATCCGCTGCCAATCCGTACGCATAAAATACTATATATCGTACGATGCACGTATTTGTCAATATACATACATAATCAGTTATCTAACAAGCTAGTGCATCGATATCACCATCGACTAAGCTATGCCAGTTGCGATGGTTCAACTGAGAAATGGACCTGAACTATGATTCTTCGTCTCGACCTGTCATGGATAACACAGACCATGATTAATCCGACAAATTCACACCCAAGACACCAGTATAGAAACTATACTTATATATCTGAGCAGACCCATCATCGGATAAGTTCATACTCATTTGACTGACGGTTATAGTCTGGCCTGTGCCAAGAGTTCTATATGCTCGCCAAATGGGGCAGTTCCAGCACAGCCCAGCAATACTACCTACCAACAGAAAGACAAGACAGCCTTGTTTTATGCCGGGGTGGTGAATAGAATATTCCAACAATGGACTGGTTTCAATCTCAATATCAACTGTGAAGTATAAAAAATAAAAAGACTAAAGTCAATAGATCCAAGTGGATACAGAGCCAGGACCAACCTGAGGGATTAGGCAGATGTGGCTCCCCCACCAATAGGAGAGAGTCCAGCCCACCAGCCCCAGCGGAATGCCAGGAACCTCAGGCTCCAGACCGGATTCATTTAATACTTCCCTCCATCGATCTCTCCACCATCCATCCATCCACCATCTATCCATCCACCATCTATCCATGATCCATCCCATTCATTCCTTTATGGTCGGACCGTTGTCTACCTCTTTTTCTTGATTTCACTCTATTCTCTTACATCATCACCACTCTTTACGTCTCTATCCTTTGTATCCATCCTTTCCAACTGGGTCTCCAGCTTATCGTCGAACTTTCCCCTCTCCGTTCGTCATGGCTCAGAGCGACTTTATCAATGCGATGACCAACCGGTCGCTGCGCACGGTCCGAGCGGTATGTACCTGTCGTGATGTCTTGCTTCTCATGGCAGACCTTTATCAATAAAATATCTTGGTGATGGCCCTCTAATTGTTCTCGTGCCGCTTTAGGAACTGGATTTCCTCGCGGATGCGTCCGTTCTTACGCCGCAGCAAGTATCGACCATCCTGGCCAACCTACCCGAAGAGAGTATCAGTCGGACCGCGAGTCCTGCACAGCAACCCCCTGTGCATCAGCCTCCCGTTCAATCCCGGGTCCAGTCTCCGCCGGCCCCTTATTCTCCTCCGGCCCCCTACTCTCCTCCCACGAACCAGTTTGCCAACACGACGTTGAACGAGAAGGCTCCTTCCCAGCAACCCCCCACGCCGCACCAGTATCCCAGTCCGGTCCCCGCTGGTCCTCCCCCTGCCTACCCGCATGCCGGACCCCCCGTGCTGTCGTTCGCCACGGCGCTATATGCATATACTCCCACAGACCCTGGAGACTTGGCCTTGCAGCCGCACGACCGGATCCAGGTTCTGGAACACATGAATGCGGACTGTATGTGTAACCTACTATTATTCGCGAGTATGCGTCTGGCTGATATATGATCTTTCTAGGGTGGCGTGGTCGCAACGAGCGCACCAGCCTCGAGGGTATCTTCCCTCGAAGCTACGTCAATGTCATCGAAGAGAAAGGGGCCGTCGCTCCTCCCCCGACCAACTACGGAAACGTGCCCCTCGAGGTGAGCCAGAGCGGCTCCGGTCCCGCTGACCCGAATCAGAAGGAGCATGGCAAGTTTGAGCAACATGGCAAGAAGTTTGGCAAGAAGCTCGGCAACGCTGGTAAGCTTCCCGCACCCTTGACGCTCGCACATCAGCGGTTACGATTGGACCCTTGCGATGCTGATTCCCATACATCTGTACCACGGTGGTGAAATGGTGACCTGACTGACTGGAATATCTTAGCAATCTTCGGTGCCGGTGCGACGGTGGGTTCTAACATTGTGAATAGCATTTTCTAAACCAGTCACCTGGGTTTTTGGATTCAACTGGCCACATAGGCCTTTTGGTTGTTAGTGTCCGAATTGGTCTTTTTCATCCCCTTTAGTTTGTACCATGGGACCGGCGTTGGTGGTTTCTATGTCTGGTAGCTTTGACCCCTTGAAATGGACGAGTGTGCCACAGAATGATCCTATTGTGGGTTTAGGGATACCTTTGATAATAGAATTATTTTTATAATCTCCTTTTTTGAGGAACGTTGTTGTGGTGCTTTGTAACAGGCAGCAAGGTTTATTTATGCCAATGTTCCCACATCTACCCAAGTATTCCCGGGACCGCACGCCATCCCATGAACTTACCTCCAGGCTAAGCTCTTGCCACATCTACCAAAATAGTCTCGAGTACCGACGGAGTAGGTCTTTCCTCTTCTGTTCCTCAGCTGCCCCTCCAGTAATAACCAACGTACGACGGACGGAAGGTGGGTCAACCACCCACGTCAGACATCTAAGCGCCCGGCTTTAGGTCGTTTCACCTCACTACCGACAAATCACAACGTAGTCACTCCCTGTCTGCATGCCACACAATGGGCGGCTGGCAACAAGGCCCGACCCCCTTGTTCATTGGTCGAGTCTCCGATGGACTATTCGAACCGCCCACATGGAGAACGCATCGACGACCAGGATGCTGCTTGCGGGGGGCTGTGGCAGGCGGCAGGCGAGGCTGAGGTACATATGTCTCTAGTGAGATTCGCCCCTGGGCCGAATTTCTCAAGGCAATAAGAAGTCGAGATGAATTGATGTCCTGTGGTCGACTGGTTTAATGTGGTGGTTCTGCACTGTGTGGACGTTGTTTAGTTGCCCCTCTTGTATGTAGTTCCGGCAATTATGTCTAGCGGATGGGATCAATTCGCGGATAATCTTGCCACGGATTTGGTACGCATGTCCTGACCCTCCATCTTGTTTTCTGTTTCATTTGAATTCCGACTTCTAGTTGAGAAAATGGGGGCATGATCGCTAACTGTACCAGGCACCACTAATCACCCTCTTCGGTGAACGTCTCACGAAGCAGTTTCTCTCCGAGTCGACCAGTCTTCTAGATAACTTGATCTTTGCCTTTTCCCCTCTGGGAATTTTGACTGCGGTCGTTTCAGTCATTCGGGTCTGCGGAAACTCGACACTGCGCGCATTCATTGGACGGGCTCAGGAAGGCCCAGGGGAAGCGGAGCATGAGCTCCTCTCATGCGTTTCCGAGACCACAGCCGAACTTTTCAACAACGGTGGCATATCCAGAGTATTTGGACGACCTCGGATTCTCGAGGTAGTAGTGTGGAATGAAACGGATCCTACCACCAAGGAGACCGTCCGGAAAATTGGAACGCTGCATCATGCTATCCTGGAAAATGCCTGGGTTGTGGGAGAGGGACGCTCAATGCTGGACATTAGGGGGTATATGCCGGAGCTTGATATCCCGAACTTGTCTTTGAATAAAGGCATCAAACGGAGGAGCCAGGGCTGGTTCTACTGCGCTGCGGCGTTGGGAATTGCTTTGCAGATAGGTAAGTTCATAATGTTTTTTTTGTGATATCCGGTGAACCCTTGAACAAGGATATACTCTTAGACGTCTGGTAACAGGAACCCTCGCATATGCTGCGGTCACGGTTTTCATATATCCCAAGCAATTTCTCAAAGATGGAGACCCGGTACAGAGCTACGCGTTTCCATTATTTGTCTTTGGCTCAGTGTTACTCTGTATGGGAATGTTTCTTTGCGCATACATCATCGAACGCTCTTCTACTGAGTGTTATCTTCACCCTGCAACACCAAGTACAATGTACTGGCTACAACCCGGACGACAGGATGTTGGCGATCAAGTTTTCGGTGCTTTTCTTGGAGTCGATAATGGCTACGAAGCCCCGCCCACCGATGATTTGGTGTATGTCAAATCCGTGAGAGGACGTGGACGGAACGAAAGAGGGCCGCTTCTGTTATTTACCATACTGATTACCTTGATCGGGTTTGTCGTCCAATTTGTGGGTCTTCGGGGGCTGCACTCGTCTGTGATCATAGCAGTAATGGGGTCGACATTGTTGATGGCCATTGTGCGGACATGTCTCCGGGCCAAAAGAATCGGTCCTGAAGAGAATCGTCTGACTGAGGCTGAGCGGCAGCGATCGGCTCACAAGAAACAAGAGCTGGACTGCTTCGCTTTCCACCTAGAGAACGTGCATACCTTCAGTATCATTTCGAGCAGCACCAGGCGTCCCCAACCCAGTATACAATCGTCCGACGACGTGTCAACTGAAGGTGCAACGCTTCCAGCTAGTCTGGGGACTCGACTGATACGAACGAGAACCCGCTTAGCTCAGCTTACCTCGATCCATAACCAACATCCGAGTATGAATTGGGATGGCCTTCCTATACGCGAGGCCGCGCAGAGCCTCGCAAGTACGATCGAAAAAACGATGAATCTCGTGTCCAGCTGGAAGAATACGAACGACGACATGGCAGGGTTTGATATCGCGTTTGTGTGCGATGAGTATTACCCATACCCAAATCCAGATGTGGAAACGTATACGATCAAACTTTCAAGGCCTGACGGAACGCTACACTGGCGGGTTGACGAAAATGAATTGGAGGCCATCCTTGGACTATGGGTTTGGTACTTAATCAGGATCAACCCAGATTGGGTCCATCACAACTTTGGCAGGCTTGTGGGGCTGAGTCTAGCCCAGGCTACCGCCGAAGAGACCGATCTCGACTATTATAGATGGATTTACCGGCATACGGAACCGAAGATGGTTTCGAGCAGCATGATAAACCTCCCTGATCAGATGTTCGGCAACTGGTCGGAACAATATCTCGATGACAGGGAGATTCTGGCGGTGAAAACCGGGAATTGCTTGGAGATAATGGTCGCTCAAGATCTCTATGTGCAGTTCCTCAGAAGCACTCTCGGGAGTCTGCAACACTTGGGCGGTGATGTTGATTTGCAGCACGGCCCACAAAGCGGATTCTTCGTCTACAATAGCCGCTTGGATGAATTAGTTGATTGTTTTGAATCCGCCAATCTGGGTACCCGAGAAGATGCATTGCTGTGTATTGTGCCAGTGTTGCAAGATCAGTGCATGTTGCCTGAACTGGCAGGCGACTCGAAAAACATAAGAACGCGCGTCGGGCAAGCCATAGCAAACAACGACTGGGCAAAGGCATTTTCGATCCTTCACTGGCTTTGCGAGCGTTCCCATGGAGCCGAGTTTGAGCATTCGCTGTTCGAACTAGGCGACCTCTGTCGCCGTGCCATGGTCCAAGCTGATACTGACACCCAAAATGAAGGATTCAAACAGGTATATACCGCCGTGGAAGATGACCCACGAGCATCTTTTTTCAAGAATGCCGAGGTCCAACGACCACCGGGCTGGATGGCTACCGACAATCGGCCAGAGTGCTGGCGGGAATTCGCCGCGCAACTAGGGTGGATCGCTTGGCATATTGCCGAAAGACAAAGCGATAAGAGACCCATGCTGCGCAATTTAGAGAGATTGGGGATCAGTGCACAATCGGTGCCAGAATCAAGTGTCAACGACAGCGAAGAAGAGGGACAGGTCGGGGAACAGATCGTCCTTGAATGGCTGACTACCAGCGAGGAGAAGTCTTTCAATCGCCTCAATCGCCGAGTACCGGGGATACAGGATCGATTGGCTTTGGACTGGGTGTGTCAAAATGGCTACCAGGCTCTCTTACATTGGCTTATCAGCAGATGGGTTGAATACGACAAGAAGTGTCCAGGGCTTGTCTACAATGCTCTCATCTGGGCCGCTGAAGGAGGCTATCAGACAGCGATCTCCTCATTTGTTCGGCGTGGCGTGGATATAAATATGCAAGAGCCGGGGGACGAGAGCGGCCCCACTGCGTTGATGCAAAAGATTGATGCTAACGACCGAGGGGCAGTCCTGACGTTGCTTGAAGCTGGGGCAGATGTCAATAGGAGGGACCGAACGGGCGCAACCCCGTTGATGATCGCCTCTCACGTAGGTGACGAAGATACAGTTTTGCGTCTCTTATCCCATGGAGCTCAGGTCAATGCACAAGACAATAGTGGGTACGGGCCATTGATCCGGGCGACACTTGGTAACCATATCGCCATCGCGACAACCCTGCTAGATCGGGGAGCGCATCTCGACGTCGGGGGATTTGGCAAAGTCCCACCGCTTGTTTTTGCAGCATCAGAACAATGTATGGAGCTCTTGAATATGCTTCTCATTCGAGGAGCAGCCGTAAACATCCAAACTTACGACGGTTGTACGGCATTGATCCTGGCAATTCGCAATCAAGATACCGAGGTTGTGAAATTGTTGTTGGATCACCAGGCCGATATCTCCAAACAGACAATGAACGGTCAGACTGCCCTAGACTGGGCACGGGAACAATGCTATACTGAGGGGATTGAATTATTAGAACAGGCGCAGATGCGAGGGCATATCACGACGGAGACTTGGAGTACCCCATATAGATAGAGTAAGGATAGACTCGGTGTTTATTTTCAGACATCCTTTCCTACCTAAGGACGAGTTAATAATGTGTCATGAATGCTTTTAACGGTCGTGCTGTCTTAATATTATTCTCACCTTCTGTCCCCGCTTCCCCGCTCCCTTCAACTTTCCATTGGTACTTGGCTGACGCCTGTCCAGGATTTAATTGGATTGAAGATTTTCCGTTTATAGACTGGCGATTCGACATGATCGGCTGTGCTGCAGGCCCTATCACATCGCTCACGGCCTAGTTTCTCTAAGCGCCAACTGGGATCCTTTGAAGCAATCAGCGTCCAGAATGTCAGGTCCCGGCGTCTACAGAAACCATGCCATGTCCACACCTGTTGGACCGTTGGACCGGCTCCAGCTGGCCGGGGAAGCTATAATAACGAGATATCTTCCTCCCAGAATTCTAATTCATGGTTTTCGTGTGTAATCCCATTGATCCGTCACAGCATAATCGATATAGCTCCCATAGTCGCACCATATTCTGTACCGCCTCCCCTCCTGAACTATTGATTGCGAGGTAATTGCAGCGACACAGGGGGATCGCATTCACTCACCTTATTATTAAAAGTTCAAGTATCTTCTTCTTGAAGAAGCAGCAAGTCCGCCGCCATAAAAATGGCGAATTTTGCTCCTCCCACCCAGGAATCTCAATACTACCCTCGTGAGTCCACCAGGTGCTAGCCAGAAAACAACGAACACTGATCTTTTCTCCGATCAGCGCCGCCCACTTCAAATGCCGCAAGTATGCCGAATTGTGCTATACAGCATCCGTTTTAGGTTTTTCCATACTTACAACAACGTACAGGCTTCCAGCAAAATTCGCAGGCGTCTGCAGGTTACGCCCCGCCGAATTTTAGTTATCCACCTCCCCCCAAGCAGCCGGTGTCTCCTCCGGCGATCGGCTCCAATAACCCGTACGGAGCGAGCGTGTCCCCTCCTCCTCAATCGTCGACACCTCAGTCCACCGCTCCTGCCGTGCAGGCGCACAGAAACTCTATAGGATCACCGCATTTTGCTCCGTCCCCAAACACTACTAGCCAGGATGAGACGGGGACATTCAATGGCGGAAGTTACCGAATTAGCCACCGAGATAGCAACTCGATTGTCACCCTGCAATTGGCTGTGGGGTGTCCGATAGAGGCCAAGCCGGGTAGGTGGCACTTTTGTGTCTAAAATTCACCTTCGGCGGGATAATGATGGCGGCAGCTGACCAACTGAAACAGGAGCAATGATCGCCATGTCCCACAGCCTCACCGTCCGGGGCAAAATGAGTTTCTCGTTCAAGAAAATGTTGGCCGGCGGTGAAATGAGCTTTTCGACCTTCACCGGACCCGGTGAGCTCTTGCTGGCCCCGTCGACCCTAGGTGATATCATTGTCCTGCGCCTGAACGGGACGGACACATGGAAGGTCGGCAAAGATGGGTTTCTGGCGGCGACCAGCGCCATTCAGAAAGAGTACCAGAGCCAGGGATTGACCAAGGGCGTCTTCTCAGGTGAAGGCCTGTTCATCTACAAGATGGGTGGGTCTGGCCTTGTCTGGCTCCAGAGTTTTGGTGCAATCATCAAGAAGGAGGTAATGTCACGCTCCTTTTTCTTCCGGCCTGGTAGTAGATGCACGTTGGCATCTGCGCTTGCGATGAACTACTAGTTGACTCGAGACTTTTCTCTAGATCCGTGAGGGCGAGTCGTATGTAATTGATAATGGTCACCTGGTGGCTTGGAACTGCAAATACAAGATGGAGCGTGTTGCGTCAGGAGGGATCATTTCCAACTTTCATTCCGGTGAAGGTCTCGCGTGTCGCTTTGACGGTCCTGGAACCGTGTACATGCAGACGAGAAACGTCCAAGCCTTTGCCGCCCACATCGGTGCGCATACCGCCAGTAACTAGGGCTAAAAACGGTATATTGGTGCTTATGAGCTGGTCTCGGAATGATCTTATTGTTTTTGGCATGGTATTTCCTTTCGTTGGGGTTGGTGCTGTCTGCCTTTCTTACTTGTGAGCGAATGCACCTGTATTTGATGATATATAGCATGTTTCATAAATCAGTCTTTTCTCAAGATGACAATCTTTTCGAGAATACAGCCTACTGCATTACCTTAGTATAACACAAGAAGCGAAGAACATGCAATCATATCAAACCATGTACCAGTCATTTCATTGATGCCATGCTAAATCTTCACATCGTCTCTGAAAGCTTTTAAGGAACTACCCCGTCTCCCACATCCCCCCAAACTAACCTTTCTAACCAATCACAATCTCGTCTTCCCCACCCCACTTCGACACAATCCACAACGAGAAGGCAAGAAACACAAGAAGAAAATCTTTATACGAAAGAAGTAATGGGGGGAAAAGGCAAAAAATCGTGAATCGCCAGCAAGAGAGGGGAGAAAGGGGGACAAAACGTCGCTACATGATGTAGCGAGCGAGCGACCTCTGGCTTCCGTACACAACCTCTTCCCCAAGAAAGACAAAACAGGACAGAAAGAAGAAAAATAGCTTTTTTGAGCCCGTTTAACCCTGTCTCTTTCTGCGGCCGACTTGGCCACGGAAACCAGTCTTGATGGCCGCGACGGAACGACGGGAACCGCACGAATTGCAGGTGACGAAGTACAGACGGTTCTCACCCTTGTTGAGCTCGGTGTCGCCGCTGCGGCAGGTTTTGCAGGTGACGTATTCGACTGTGAACATGATTAGCGGTTGGAACGGGAGGATGTCTATGTAGAAGAAAAAGACATACCGATGTATTTTCTCAGGACGTTCTCAATCTGCTTCTGCTGGAAACGACCCTTGATGACCAGTCGTCGCGAACCGTCCACACTACCGCTGGTACCCAATTCCGCGAACAGGAACTGCATGACGTGGTCGTCGGACCGCTTCATGCGCTTGCAGATATCGGCAATGTTGGCAAAGATGGTACGACGGTTACCCTCACGCAGACACTGCGGGGGCGGGATCTTGTAGGACTTGGTGCCGCTGGAGAGCATATCCGGGTGGTGGCTCTGGATAAGGGAGAAGAATCGCGAGACGAGCAGCGAGTAGGGGATGGGTTGCGTGGCGTCGTGGGCCCAGATGCCCGTGCCGGCCTCGAGATCACCCTCGGGCAGCTCTTCCTCCTTGGGCTCGCCGTCGGCAGTCTCGTCACGCTCGCCCATGCCGGCCTCGGCCAGCTTCGCCTCGAAGTCGTCCACCTTCTTGGTCTTCTTCTTCTTCTTCTTCTTCAGCGCCGTCGGGTCGAACTCGTCGCCAGCCGCTGTGGGGGTCTCCTCGTCGCCTTCGCCGGCTTCGCCCTCCTTGGGCTTCTTGCTCTTCTTCTTTTTCGTCAGGCCCTTGAACATCTCGGTGACCTCGTCGACGGACTTGTCGCCAGCTGTTTTTTTTATTCACTGTTAGAACAATTTTTTTTTGGTCCATGTCCGGAGGGAAGTGAAGACATACCCTCTTCGGCGACAGGCTTCTCAACCTGAGGCGCCTCTGTGACCTCTCCTTTGGTATCCATGATGACGGTACCTTCGCTAAAGGCGACGGACTTGCGTAGCTTCTGGGGTTCGGTCTGAAAGTCAACCCCGCCGGGTAGCGTTAGTCTAGGCGATCTTGTAAAAAGTCTCGCGGGGAACAGAAAAAAAGTAGTGTTAAGAATGGATGGGTACGAATGAAAACAGAAAAAGACACTCGAGAACCCGAGTACACAGAAAAAGGATAGGTATCGTCGGGGTTAGTAGAGGGTCAAGTGGGTAGTGGGCACAATGGAGTCGTCGTGAAATAATAGCGGCCAAAGCAGAAAATGTGGGCGAATGATCGGTAAAGAACAAAACAGGGGGTGACGTACAGTCTCCGCCATGGTGATAGGGACTCTCTCTAGGGGACAGACACACAGCACCGATCGATAGAAAAAAAGAAACACTCACACCACAGTTGAAGAGGAGGGATTCTGGGTCGCAACTCGGTCGTCGTGAAGCTTTTGGATCAGCCACGGTGATTCCCATCCAGCCGTTCCAGCGATGGCGAGTCGTTATCGGGTCACGTGGCGTGACTCAACTGTATTGGAATTACGGTATTTGTGGTATTCCCCCGCTCCCATGAAGACACCGCCCGTTCGGTCGTGACAAAGTACTATTGCCTGAGGCAAAGATATTTAAGCACATAGAATCTTACATCAGCCGCCGCTTTATGCATGATGCATGCATCCACACCTCAGGCAGTCACGGATCATCCAGGCGGAACTCCAACTTCCAACCTATCATCCTCTCATCCTCCCACCTCCTTGCACCTCATTCAGTCGTTCGCGCTTGCAGCATCGTCCCCCTCCATGCTGCAATTCTCCTCCAAGCGGTAGGCAGGCCACTGCTTGAGCAACATCATCACAACAATCACACGTCCCACTCATCATCTCGATCAATCGATCCACCCATCCATCCATCCATCCAACATCACCCACCTCGAACTACACCCACCCACCGACAAATATCCAAATCCACAACAATGGCCGACCAATCGCCCTCCGCCTCAAACCCCTCCCTCACAACCTCCGCCTTCATGGTCCCCGACCCCTCCACCGCCGACAACAGCGCGGCCTACTCCTCCGACGAAGACGAGATCGCCTCCCTGCCCTCGGAATCCACCACGTCTTCCGAGCTCGGCACGCTCTCCGACGATTACTCCGACGCCGAGGAGGAATGGCGCGAGAGTATCGAGCAACTGGAGCTGCTGCTGTCGATGGTGATCGTGCCGTTTGTGGGCAAGTTTTTGGGCCGCAAGTGTGCTTACTGGGGTATGTGATCTCTATTTTCCTATACACTTGTCCTTGTCATAGTGTCTTTTGATCCATCCTCCTTTCTTCATTATCATATCATCCATGTCCAAGTATATATGTGTGTATATGACGGCCTAACAAAATATAGGCTGGACACGATTCATGGAATGGAAATACCCCGTCGAAGTCGTCGTCAAGAACCAAGCTGCCTTCAAGGGTGCCGGAGTTGTCGGGGCCCTCGCCTCGCTGTGAGGATCTATCCCCAGTGCGGAGGAACAGAGGTTTTCATCATTGAAGATTTGCGGTATACATATACAACATACACATACGTGTATTGGTCAGGCCGTAGCCTAAAAGTCTCGTGAGCATCGAGCTTGGCTTGGCTTGGCTGGGCTGGGCTGGCTGGACTATCTGTTGTGATGGATGGACTGTGCCGCTTGTGGTTGCGGGGAACTCGGTCCGGATTGTTTTACAGCGCATCAGCATAACTTGAGAGCAGAATTTTATACCCAATTGATTCATTGAAATTGATAGTAGTCACACTTGATTATCTGAGCATATGCTTAGGACATATGATGTCTTTGCTCGAGTAGGGCTAGAGAAATCCAGCTATACCATGGCACATCCGTAGATTTCCTTCCATCTGAGACCCAACTCTCATCCAATCTGGGGATTTAAAGGCGGAAGAAAAGAAACCCATTTAACTCCTGTGTCCAGAACTCCACCCCCCAGTATAAGCCCGACGACGCCTGCTGACAGCAGCAGCATGCCCCCTGGCCGTGGCCCTCCTTTCCTCCATCCCCTCCAAGCATCCAAATCCTGTACCCGAGCCAGCACTTTCCAGCGCAGGTCTCACGAAATAGCTGGGGGAGCCGCACCCATCCGGAGTAAGGAACCGCTCGAGCGGGCTCTCGATGCAGATCCCAGGGCGCTCATTGAACAATTTCAAGTCGTCCATTAACTGCCCTAGGTGCGTTTCTCCGGTGGGTGATCGCTGCGCCAGGTGCGTCTGGTGGAGGTCGGAGACTATGTCGAGACCTGGATCGATGATGTCGTTGGTTTGGGGTGTTGCGTTATCACGCGCCGTGGCTATGTTCAGGGAGGTGTAAAACTGGTGGATTCGCTCTTCCTTGATGACCTTTTCGACCCAGGGGACGATGGAGTCTGATGGGTGTTCCTGGGGCCTTGATTTAGGGCTAATTGGGAGCATTGATCGGAGGGGCGAACTTACGCATTGGAGAAGTTGATCATGCAAGGCGAGGTTGCTCTCAGTCAAATGGTAGATTGAAAGGTTGGGCGTCATTTTCAAGGATGGATATGATTGAGGATACAGGTCTATGGTGCTAGTCGTATTCGTGAAAGAAGTACAAATATAACGAGGACCGGTGAACCGGGATACAAATCGGCCAACGTGAGAAGCCTTTTTATACCAGGAATTACCAGTAACCACCAGTCAAGATATGAGCATCAGCATCCCTCCCCACCGTCAAAAAAGCAACGCCAAAAAGAAGGCTTCATTTCGCCGAACTGTCATCCACGTCAGAGGACCATCCCAGATCACGCCTTTTCCATGATTGCATTGGACTGAATACCAGGAACGCGACCACCTCGACTCGGGATCTCCTCACATAATTTGGCCCCCAGTGACTGAGCAAAACCGGGATTTGAAGGGATGTGCTTAGGCAAATGGAGACTCCTACTCTCCTTGGAGTGAGATGCATAAGCTCATGCAACTAGCTGCCACATTGGTAGACTGGATCCTAGCACGAGGCGCATACCGTCTCAGCCAGGCTGTGGACATGAAACGGTCGTCTCCGGAAATCAGGGCAGAGGATCTATTCCCCCGTTCATGTCGCAGGGTTTGAAGGGATTCAGCCATGTCTTCAAGGATACACCGCTGGTCCCGAGCGACTGGAATCAAACTAGTGTCAACATTGTCGGGTCGAGGATCAACAAGCCCTTTCCCTAGTTAGTCACAGGGTAAACCATCCTAGCGACCTCATGAACGACAGGGATAAAAAAAGAAAAGAAAAGAAAAGAACAGAATGAATTAAAGAAGAGATAATCAGAGTCCTTCATGGTCGATTTTATCAATCATGATGATGCATTGATTGTCCCATACTTGATGATCTCGGAGTATAGTTACTCATCTCTTTCCAGGTCTTTGTCAAATTTATCTCGTCAAGGGAGGAAGAGGAGGAGATTTAGCCTATAGTCCCTTTCCCCGTCCCTTTTTCTGGTGATAGGTCGTTGCCAGATTCATAGGGTTCTTGGCTTACCGACCGCTTGGGTGTGTGGATCCCAAGATGCTCCGCGCCATGGCCCACCGTAGGGGCAAAGCGTCGCATGGCCAGCCTATCAGAACCAAATAGAAGACGCCGGGCCCGCCGGGCTGGTTGTTCTGGACCATTGGGTCCATATCAGGCTGTAAATAGTCGGACTAGTATGTAGGTACTTCTGTTGGATAGCAGACTGCCCAGTAGGCTCAGGCTGACTATCGGCTGCTTGGATTGATGTCGACCCACCTAGCAGGCAAGTTTCAGGCTGGGCAAACGTGGCCCCGTACTAAAATTTGATATTGAATTCGAGGCTGTGCTGTCAGACGATATTATAGGTGTAAGTAGTTGAGCATGTCAGGGATGCCGCTCGTTTGGAGTCTCCTCTCCGGCATCGAGTTCCATCTCGCACGCTTCTTTTTGTATTCCCCACATGACCACCTGCGCTTAGTGGCTCTAACCCCTAGCCATGTAGGTTTTTGAAGATCTTCTTGCACCTTCCGCCCCAGTGGAGTGGTTCATCCGGTGCTGGGCTGATAGGTCTCGTATATTTTGTTTGAGGACATCTCTTCTGCCCAACGAGAACATTTAAGGCAACACTCCAAATCCACTGAATATATATAGCAACACGGCGCAGAAAAGCGCGAATAGTATCATCTATGGAACATAGGAAGCAATGATTCGCTGAGGCAACAATGAACAAACGCGTTATCAATATAGCTTGTTTTGGCGCCAGAAATTATCTGGCAGTACAAGCTCATCCTTGCCTGCAACCTGCGTGGATTCCAAGGCAGGTTCAACCGTCACGCCCGAAGCAAGGATGCCCTCTGCATGAGACTTATCGCCGATTCTTGCCGTAATTGCATCATGACATGACCCCTGGTGCTTGGGTCCATACGCCGATTGCGCAAGTTCCGGGCTTTCGATCGTATCCTGAAATACACTTGGAAAGTGTGCTTTCTCCAATGCGGTCCCTACCGCGTCGAAAGGGGTATGGAACAACGGCTTAATATTCAATCCGTAGTATTCGTATAGATTTTGGGCCGTCGGGAAGGTGCTGCAATTTCTTCTTGCACTGGTAGTATCCATCATGGGGTCCCCTGACTCATCACCCATAATATTTCTCTGGGGCACCTCTTCAGAGTGGACAATACCTTCATATTCCGCATCGAGGTCGGCAGTGTACAATGTTCCCCCGATGTTATATTCGATTCCAACATCATTGTGGGGGTGAATTACTGCATCACCAGCCCTATTCATGCCATGGTCCAATGTAGACCTTGCAGGTGCTTGGCTTCCCCGAACCTGAACCCACGAGGGACAATACCGTGGTCTCCCACCCTCCGATACCCGTGCTGAGATTGAGGTATGCGCAACCATGTTTGACAGAGCAGGAGCATCAACTGATGTCCCACAACTCGCTTTTACTAGTCTTTGACTACTTCCCTCTTGCTGTTTATTCGGCCAGCTATTGCATTCATAGTAATGCGCCGGGGAGTTTGCAGGGCAACCAACGAGAGCAGGTCCACGTTCAGTTCCACACTCCGAACTGATCCTTCTTCTCTTTGATGGTCGCAGAGTGGCCGTATTCGAGTCATTGGTGGTTAGATTGTGTCTTTTTGTTGAGATGGGCAGGTGCATATTGTCCGTAAATGCGGTGTCGGTTTCATTGGGGCTCCATAGTCTTTGGCGTTTCTTGAGCAGAGCTTTTAATTCGTCCAAGTCCCAATACCTTTTCGCCTGGTGAGTTATATTCGAGATCTTTTCGTTATTTCCAGAGGCCAAGTCGAACAGTAGAAGGTGCTTGCAGTAAAGATCAAACAGTCGTTCTAGAGCGAGCCCAGTCTGATCAAAGTAGGATGCGGTGCAGGGCTTAGGAACGCGAGATCGTCCTCTGGGTGCTTCATCGTCATCCATGGTACGGCCCCGGACAGTGGTTTCCCTGTCAGATGTAAAAATGGATCCGCCACGGCCTCGTATACTTCTCAGGCTAGGGAATGAAGCACTCCCAGTATGCTGGTTCGTCGTTTTCAAGAGTGTCATATCAATAGGCTGGGATTTTGCTCCTTCCACGAAAGTAAACTGACCGACGTTGTCTGCACGCGGGCTGGCACAAGAGAATCTATACAGCAATTTACTGGAAATCCCTGTTTGCGAGCCACCTTTCCTTGATTTATCGCGATCTGTCCAATGTCTGTCTTTGTCAGGTAGTGGCGCTTTTTCTAGGAACTCTGTTTTTGAGAAAGCGGGAAGAGGGACTAGAAGAAGGATTTTTTAGGCTCAAGTCAGTAGAATAGGTATCTTCTTAGACACTCCTACCTTGACCAGTCTTGACAGCAGACGAGGCCCTCCCCTTTCTGAACAAGCCCAGCTAGCTAAAGCATTAGTATCATGTTTTCATGCCAGTGGGAATCCGACGTACTGTCACGCGGTCCCGGGGTATGTTAGAGGCGTGGAAATTATCGTTTATTGTGTGCTTTCTGTTTTTCTTGACAGATCTTTTTTCAGACTTGGTGGATTTTTTCTCCTTCGTTCGGATGCCTGCGTTGTACTCGTAATGGTTTTCTTTGGTTTTATGCCGTGGTCTGCGCTCATACCTACGCAATTCTCCCTCTGTCGGTGCGAAGAGACTTTGGAGAAGCTTTGTGTCTGCCGCTTTCTTCTCTGCAGTCGGCAGACCTCCACGCGACTTTGGATGGACTAGATTCTGCTGCGCAACTAGAGGTTTTGTACCTTACGTGGACTGATTTAGTAACTGGAGCTGACTCAACTGACGACACATCCAAAAGGCTAGAAGACACACCTGCGCTTTGGAGGCCGGACAGTGGCCTTCTGACGAGGCTGGGCTGGCCATAGCAGTCCTCTGTCTTCGATAACCACTCATGAATACAATTTCGAGAGGCAAATTCCATGTCGCGTAGGCCAAATTGGCTTCGATGTGATGGCTAGGCAGATTAGGTGGAAGTTCAGGAACGAGACCTGCTGCGATTTAATCACAATCGATGGCTCGATGAGATAACGCATCGGGATTTCTCTGCTATGGAGAACCTGGGGTGAGATGATAGGTTCTTCCATTTCCATATTACTCCCGTTCGATCCGTCCAGCCATTGGAGGAGACGTGGATCGCAGTTGCCTTGAATGTCGGCGTTGGTGAAATTCACGATTCCGTTACTCAATGCATGCTTACTGCCTGGCAGATGCCTCAGTCACCAGCTTGAAATTCTGGCAGTGAAATACCGTTGTCAATGGCTCTTGCATTTTATCTACCTTGGGCGCAAAAAAACTAAACAGGAACACTGCATTGACGTCCCGGCCGGCAATTAGCATGCTCCAACAGCCATATTTGATGCTCCTGGTCAGGACTCGAGACGGTCCTTCTTTCCAATTTGGCATTTCTACCTGGGTTATATACAACATCGCATATGGAGAGCCCGTCCTCTCCACTGTTGATCATGTCTATTGCTAGAGCAATATCGTGTCTTTTCTCTCGTTCATTGCATAATTTATTTTATCTTTAATCTAGTCATTTCATTACTTGTAGTGGGTGGGCTACCTCTTCTGACTGTACTTGACGGTTTCTCAATCAAACACATTGGGAGTCTCATCCTACGAGATGAATGAGCCGGGAGGAGGGGAGAATAAGCCCAAGGGCGATCCGACGACCCGCGAATTATTTCAATGTGTCGTGTGCAGGGAGTATGGACCTAGAAAGGACAGGATAGGTAGCCTTTGCTCGCATTGCTACTGCAAAGACTGTCTCATTCGTCACCTCGAACATTCTCTTGCTCAGGATTTCTTTTTCCCTCCCGAATGTTGTGGCGATCCGATTCCATTGACCTCCATGCTGGCCTTTCTGAGTCCTGAACTTGTTGAACGGTACCTCGAAAGAATGGTCGAGAAAAATGACCGGGACAGGACCTATTGTGCAGACCCGCATTGCGCTCGCTATCTCCCTCCGGCCCAAGGCTTGGACGACAGTGTTCGCTCGTGCAAAAAGTGCCCAACACAGACATGCACACAATGCAAGGCCAGATCGCACCCTGGTGGGTGCATTGGCCACGACTCGGAAGTGTTACAGATGGCCATAAATGAAGGCTGGCAGCGTTGTCTCGAATGTCACAATCTCATAGAGCTGGTCTTTGGTTGCAACCATGTCATGTACGAGCACGGCCTCTCCATCGACTCGTACGAGCAAGCCCTCTGACCAGCGCTTGCTTTCCTCTCTAGGTGCCGTTGCGGATATGAATTTTGTTATAACTGTGGGGTCAGGTGGAAGCAATGCCAATGCGAAGTGTGGAATGCAGATCGGAGAAAGATGGCGAGGGAAATGGCCCAACGGCTTCTCGGTCAAGACCTACGGCTTCCTCAACCCCGAGTAGCGAGGGGATTGTCTCCGGCTAGTCAATGTCAGCACGGCGGCTGGTATACGATTCATAAAAGACATCAATGTCACGTATGCCGAAAAGATATGTTTTGGTTCATCCTGAGGTGTGGGGAATGTGGGATGCATGCTTGTGTGCGCTGTCGACGGGACACGCAGCGTCAACAAAACACGCGACGTCAACAGGACATGCAACCACAATGGGAGACGCAGCGTCAATGGGACATGCAACTTCAATGGAAGCCGCAGCCTCAAGAGGCGACGCAGCGTCAACGGGAGACGCAACCTCAATGGGAGACGCAGCGTCAATGGGACATGCAGCGCCAGTGGAACACGCAGCCTCAATGGAACATGCAGCGTCAATTAGACACGCATTATCAATGTCAGTACGGTAACTGGCGCAGGGTTTTTGGAAGGTCTCGATGTCAACTATGCCTCCGCATGCTGAATCAATTCATCCTAAGATGTGAGCAATGTGGGATAGCTGTCTGTACGCGCTGTCGATGGAACGGTGGTCTCTAGTATGATCCCAGGTGGCTGTGATCAAGCAATGGACTTCTTCATGATTGTTACCGGCTGGCACACTGTCTGAAATTGGTGGAAAGAGACATTGGATACTGCACCCTTTCTATGTATCAGCATTGGCCCAATTAATCTCAGGAAATTCAACGATCGATCTCTTTTATTTTTGAGCCGACCTAAATCCCTCCGATTCCCAGGACCAGTTCGAGGGGCCCCTGCAATTTGTCGTCGTTTGTATACAGACCCATGAATTTATTGTCGCGTTCAAACCCCAGGGGCTCTTGTCCCCGAGGTCCTCAAAAGTCGCGGATGTACTCCGTCGTATCATCATCCCCTTTCCACTTTATACCCAAGAGACAGCAACAGGGTCTTGTTGTTACCCTTCCCATTCCGATTCGTGGAGCCCACACAGCGGGTTGTTCAACTTCCTCGAATCCCAAGGAGCGGAGTAGCCGGTATCGGTGGAGAGCATCCCGACAGGTTGAAGAATGGCGTTTTCAGGCGACACCCGTCTGCTCCAATGAGGAGAGACGACGGAGCGCCGCAGCCCTTTGAAAACGCCCCTCGGTCTCGCAACCCCATTTCTCAGCCGTGTCCAATCCAATCAGTCGTGTTTGCTTTGGGCAGGAAGAAGATTTCTCTCATCTCAGTTAGGCCACCTGCATGATTAGATAAGGCGAGGCTTTCCCCTCCTTTGACGTGGTTATGGTTGGTCAGGGTTGAGATGGTTGTCATCCAGGAGTCATCTTTGTATAAGGGAGGAGTAGTAGGAACTACTAGTAGTAGGAGTAATTGTAGTAGTGATAACTCCTGAGAGAATCGCCATACCCTGCCTCAGGCTGCACAGTCACGCTTCCCTCTCCTTCTCTCCTGGTCTTTCAGGCTCTCTCTCTCTCACCCCGCTTTACCATTTTTTTCCCATTTGATTTTTTCACCCCTCTTTGTTTTTCTGTCAGTGTGGGAAATCTTTCTGCAGTTTCTTGGTTTGTTCTTCTCCTTCTTCAACCTTCTTCCCTCTTGTCTCCTACTCACCTTTTGTGGATTTCCAGTACAGAAAAAAAAGTCTTCAGTCTTTTAAATGTAAGTGTACAATGAATGAGGAGCGGGATGCTTGCTATTCCCGATTCACAGTCCCCAGAATCCCCCAGAACCCTCATCGATTCCGATCGTGTTGGGGGGTTTATTTATTTTTTATTTTTTTGAATTTTTTTTTTTTGAAATTTTTATTTTTGGCTCTATTGATTTTTATTTTTTATTTTTTTCTGCCTGCGCAATTAGTCGCTTCTTCAGTTCATCCCCTCTCCTGTTTTCTGTCTTCTGTCTTCTCTGTCCAGACAAGTCCCTGTTGACCTGGTCGCCGATCTCATCCTGTTCCTCGCCATTCTTTCTACACCTTGATACTAACTGTGCTCCAATTCCAGTCATCTCTCTAAACTCCACGTTACAATGTCCAAACTCTTTATCGGGTTTGTTCCCACCCCCACCGGCTCCGATCGACGGATTCCGGTTCGTCGATTCAGTCAATCTTCTTTCCACTGACCTTTGACCCACCAGAGGCCTCGCATGGCACACCACTGACGACATCCTCCGCGAGGGTTTCTCCAAGTACGGTGCCGTCGAGGAAGCTGTCAGTATTCTCCCATACCATCCTGTCTTGTTCTCCTCGCTCATCCTTTCTAGGTTGTCGTCAAGGACCGCGACACTCAGCGCAGCCGGGGTTTCGGTTTCGTTCGCTTCGCCAGCGAGCAAGATGCCGACGCTGCCATGAACGACATGAACAACCAGGAGTGAGCTTTCTTTTTTACTTATCTTTTTCTTTCTTTCTTTCTTTCTTTTTTTTTTTTGGCCTCGACGATCCTGTCCCGCCATCGTGTGGAACAGAATGTTTACAAGATCAGATTTGACGGCCGCACCATCCGTGTTGACAAGGCCTCGGAACGCTCCGACCGCAGCGGCGGCGGTGGCTTCCACGGCCGTGGTGGATACAACCGTCCCGAGGGCAATGGCGGCGGCTACGGCGGCTACCGTGGTGGATACGGTGAGTTCTTCCCATCTCGAGTTCCAGATGCATGGAAAGGTCACAGGTGGTTAACATGGATCACAGGCGGCGGCGGCGGTTACAACAACGGCGGCGGCTGGCGTAACCAGCAGCAGGAGCCTGCTGTCTAAACGTTGTCGATTCGGGTCTATCTGGCAAATCTTCGGTCACCATGCTGTGTTTTTTTTTAGTTAAATCTTGCTGCTCCACTACCCTTGCACTACCCAAGCGACGAGATACGATCCATGAAGGAAATGATGCTTAGCTTGATAATGGACGACACAGAATGGCGAGATGATGCGTACTCATTTTCGTTGATTTCCTTTTCTTTTCTTTTCTTTCCTCTTCTCTTCTTCCATTTCCATTGCAATGCAGACTCCCTGGGAGACCCGACTCTCCGCACAGCTCGATCACATTGAATCATTGATTTCTCCCCCTTTCCCTTGTTTCCCCTTCATGTAAAACCGACGTCTGTGGGCCTAGTTCAGCACATGGGTGGGACGGGAACAAACCGACTTCGGCCGATCTAATCGTGTGTAAGATTTTCCTAACGCCAATGCGAACAAGATCCATGCCGTCTATGCATGCATTTGGGGCCACCAAAGCCATCTGTCTATCTACTCGCTATTCGCATTCCCCTTGTCTATCTATACTCTACGACCTCCCAAGCGACTCCCTCAGATCCCTCTCCGCAGCCTCCTCTTCCTCCCTCGCCCGCTCCACCGTCTCCAAAGCCTTAACCCGCCTCACCAAATCCGTAACATGCCCATCGGCACTCCCCAACCCCAGCCCCTCCAGCGCCTTCTCCAGCAAATAAAGATACTCGGTGTTCTTCCCGCTCTGGCCCTCCCCGCGCACCACCGCCTCCGCGACGTCCTGCTGCTCGCGCCGGGCCGGATCGCGCAGGAACTGCGGGTTCGAAGGCTGCCCGATGTAAACCATGCAGGTGATGGGGGAGCCCGTCGAGGCGTCGTCTGAGAGCGGGTGGAACGGCGTGTAGTGGACGCTGTAGCCGTCGATCTCGCGCACGTCGAGATAGTCGTGGACTTCCTCTGCGTGGGAAGCCGGGATGTGGTATGCTGCGCCCCAGACTTTGGTGTCTGTTGATTCGAGGTGGGATAGCTTTGGATTGTGAGTTGATATCTGTAGTAGTAGGACTTTCCACGAAGGTATATGAGTGATAGATACATACCGGATCATCCAGTGTCTCCCAGAACTTCCGCTCGATGACGGTCACGACTCGTCCGGGGACGTCTGGCGTGCCTCGATGGTCGGTACTTTCTAGTCTTAATTTATGATAACTATGCAAGTGTCTGGCGGATTCTTACCTGGCCTGTCAGGTAGAATGACCCCTCAAGTCAGTTTCAATCTCCGTACTGAAAACAATAGAACAGAAAAAGGATGTCAGATTGGTGTCAACACACCTGCCAGAACCGGCGCACATAGCCATCAATATACCCCGGTACTCTCTGGTCTATACCCCATCACCATCAGTATATATAACTAGATCTCAAAAGATAGTATCATACATACCATAATGCGGAGGAGGTTTCCAAATCAAGCTCCTAGATAAATACAAACACTATCAGCCATCATCGAACCCTCCTATCGCCAGTTCAAGTGGCAGTGGTATAGATCAGGCAGAATTACCCATATCCGAAAACCCAAAGATCGCCGGCGGGGAAATGATTGCGCCATGTGCGGCCATCCGGGGGCGTCTGGTGCCCGTTCTCGCCGGCTTGCATTGCAGAAGATGAGCGATGCTCTATACGTTTATGTCCAAAATGGTCTATCCCGTTGTTTTCTCGGGGTATGTATATTGGTCTATGTCTCTTGTAGGGTGAAGATTGCCGTGGGATGAAGAGAGAAGTGCGGTGTTTGCATTGTTTGTTCTTCTACCTTGTATCGTCCGCTGCGATTGACTCTCTTGAACCATCTTCTATATCGAATGAATGTATTATCCTTATCTCTTTTTGCAAGTGGTATGGTTTGAGATGATATTTTCAACATCGTTTCTCTGAATTGTATAATCTTTGACTATCCTGTACGACCCACCACGGCAGGGAATGGTAACCTGTCATTGACCAACAACTTCATCCATCCAAGCTTTCGTCCAGGCCGACAACCGCATTTCTATGATAATACATACTAACTTGGATATCCACCTATCTCGTATCCTATAACCTAATTAATTCACCATGGCGGGTCTTTTACGTCTCCTCCGGATGCAATTTACGCCACCAACCGACCCAACCGGCATCTCATTCGCAGGCAAGACCGTCATCCTGACGGGGGCAACATCCGGGTTGGGCTTCGAAGCAGCGCTGAAGCTCCTCAACTTAGGAGTCGAATCGCTCATCATCAGTAGTCGCAATGCAGACCGCGGCCAAGCAACCAAAGCAGAGCTCGAAGCGCGCACCAACCGACCCGGCGCCGTCCGTGTCTGGGAGCTGGAGATGGGCAGTTTCCAAAGCGTCAAGCAATTCGCCAACCGTGTCGACAAAGAGATCGATCGGCTGGACATCGCCCTCTTAAACGCCGGACTCTTCAATCGCGAATACGCCACTTCGCCTGAAGGGTGGGAGGAAACGTTACAGGTTAACACGCTGTCCACGTCGCTCCTCGCGCTCTTACTACTCCCCAAGCTACGGGCCGGGTCGACAGGGTCAGACCCGGCGCATCTCACCGTGGTCTCCAGTCAGCAATTCGTCCGAGTCCAGACGAAGAGCCTCCGGACGCCAGGCCCCCTGTTGAAGCATTTGAACGACCCCAGGAACTTTGCTGGCCCCGCGCAGTACGGTATCTCGAAGCTCCTGCTAGAGTATGTGCTCAAGACTGTCGCGGGCAAGATCCGGCAGGACGACGGCAGTGTCCCTGTCATTATCAACACTGTGAGTCCTGGGTTTTGCGCCTCCTCTCTCGGGCGTCAGTTTAATCGGTTCTACGAGCGATGGGTCACCTGGGTGGTCTACAAGCTCTTTGCGCGCACTGCCGAGCAGGGAAGTCGGTCGCTGGTGAGTGGAACATACCAGGGGGTGGAGTCGCATGGGAAATGCTGGCGGAGCGATGGCTATCTGGAGTAAGTGTTGAGCCTCTTGTCTCTTTACGATCTCACTCCGTATGCTGACTATGACAGCGAATCTACAGCTCTGACCGTCGGGGAGGAGGGGAGGCAGTTCCAGGACAAGGCTTATTCGGAGATCCTGGCGGTGCTACAGGCGCAGTCGGCGGACGTAGATCGGGCACTGTAACGTATAAGGATGATGGCGATCGAGTAATTATTTTCAAACAATGAACAGACAGACACGCGTAAGATAAGACAGGACAAACTGGGGATCCAACCTGGGTATCTCTTGGCGTTCCGGACATGAACGAATGCGGGCCCCACGAGATCCGCAGGCGAGCAAGTCAATCCATCCACCGTCACCGGAATTTCTCCTGAACTCCTGACGCTTTCTGTCCCATCACCTTTGCCCACTTCCCCCTCCACCTCTCACCTTGTCGGGGGACTTTGTTTTTCTTCACCTCTATTTGTCTTCTTTCGTAGAGCTCTCTTCATGTCCTCCTCTTCTACCTCCACCCCCCATTGAGTTCGTCCGTAACCGTCGCGCCCATTACGTCAGCTCGAACCCACGATGGCGTACAACAAATCCTACAATCCGGATGCGCTCCCAGCGTAAGTGGAGCTCAGCCTGTCACCGTGGTGTAGCTGTCGGAGGCGACGATCACTAACTGACAGGCCAAATCCAACAGACATGCCGAGCCTGAACAGGTGCGAAGTGCCCAAATCTAGCCAGCAGCGCCAGACGCGCTGTCTAGCAGCCACCCCCGCAAGCTAACCAGTTGAGTCTCCAATTTCCAGGTCGCCCAGATGATAGGTGCCATGTCCACTGGACCCCCCCAACAAAAGCCGCCTCGCAGCTCGCCCCAGGTCCACGGCGGTGTGCCGGCGCGAGTGCCCGTCTCCAGCGCCCCCTCCTCCCAACACCACTACCCGGCCCCAGGCGCGCGCCCTCTGCCCTCGCAGCAATCGTATCATTCCAAGCCGACTCCCCCCATGAAGAACCCTTACAGCGCGAAGCCGCAGCCCCCACCGCCAACGACGCAGATGCGCCCGAATCTCCACCCGTCGCCGCCCCCGCAGAACTACGGCTTCGGGCCCCCGCCCGCCCAGCGCACCCGCCCCCCACCCATGTCGCGACCGCCGCAGTCGCCCAACCCGCCTCCGCTGTCCGCGCCGGAAGACGACCCGCAACAGCTATTCCCGCTCTTCCGGGCGGCCAACGCGTCGCACACGGGGGCACTCACGGAGCTCGAGCTGGGGTCGGCGCTCGTCAACGGCGACTTCACGTCGTTCCATCCGCGCACGGTGAAAATGATGATCCGCATGTTCGACCGCAACAACAGCGGGACGATCTCGTTCGACGAGTTCGTGTCGCTGTGGCGGTACCTGGCGGCGTGGCGGGAGCTGTTCGACCGGTTCGACGAGGACCGCAGCGGGCGCATCAGCCTGCCGGAGTTCGAGAAGGCGCTGGTCGCGTTCGGGTATCGGCTGAGCCCGTCGTTTGTGACGGTGCTGTTTACGACGTTCGAAAGCAAAGGGAAGCTGATGAGCGATCCGCGCAAGGGGCCGGTGCAAATGGGGATGAGCTTCGATCTGTTTGTGCAAGCTTGTATTAGTCTGCGGCGCATGACGGATGCGTTTAAGCGGTATGATGATGATCGTGATGGGTACATTACTGTGAGCTTTGAGGAGTTCTTAACGGGTGAGTTCATTCTATCTATGTCATGGGGGGTAAAGGCTAATGATTTTTTTTTTTTTTTTTTTCTTTGTACAGAGATTCTTCAGTTACAGGATTAGACGGTTGATGTTTGATCTTTCTTTTTTCCGATCCTGCAGAATGTGGCTAGATGCATGCATGCGTACAACACGTGGAACTACTGTATATACCCATAATCAAAATTGACGGTGTTCTACTCGCACTTACTTGGTAGATAAATAGTCTATCTTATACGTAAATGAATATATTTTTTTCAACAGTATCAACAGTAGATAGACAGAAAAAAATATGTATATATTCAGATCAGACATACTCCGTAGAGAGATTAATGATAATCGGAGTTAACCGACGGCTATCGCCGCAGCTTATCGCCGAGCGGAATCTCCCGCCAAAATGGACGAAAAATCCGAAGCTTGACTCACCAGGGGGTCTTTTTTCTCACTTGCTTTGGATCTTTTCCTCTTTCCCATCAGTGAAACAAGTGACACAATATCCAGCTTGATTCAGACAGTCTCGCCAATGTCGGAATCTCAGAATCCTCTCGGGGAAATTCACACAGATCAGAACTCTCCCGATCGGGTCGCAAAAGAAACGGCCGTCTCGAATAGCTCGGTTTCCCCGCCGCAGTCGCCCGCCGATCAAGATCGAAATCATAATGAGTCAGGAGAAATGAATGAGCAGAACGGCGAGGGTGCTGGGGAGAAAGATGCGACGGGAGCAGCGCTCGATCGCACGGCGTCCCAGGCGGAGAAATTGGGCAAGAAGAATATCGCTATCGTCATGACGGCGCTTTGTGTATGCCCTCTTCCCCGCTTCTCGTTTCGGCTGGACAGCTGGATACGAGGTGGATTGCTGGTTCGATACCGATGCTAACGTGGTTGGTATAGTTGGCGTTGTTCCTTGCAGCTTTGGATATGGTGAGTTTCTTACGCCGCGCGCATGACGTTTATCAGAAATTGGAAGCAGACAACTGACTCAGATTCGATATAGACCATCGTTTCCACAGCCTTACCCACCATGGCCGCCCATTTTCACGCCTCGGAAAGCGGATACTCGTGGATGGCCTCGTCCTACCTCCTCGCCAATGCCTCGTGCGTGCCCCTGTGGGGGAAAGTCAGTGATATTTGGGGGCGGAAACCCATCCTCCTCCTGGCCAACATGCTCTTCCTGGCATCCAGCTTGATCTGCGCGCTGGCCATCAACCTGCCGATGATCCTCGCGGGCCGGGCCATCCAGGGCATTGGCGGCGGCGGGATCATCGTGCTGGCCAACATCAGCGTGTCGGACCTGTTCAGCGTCCGCGAACGGCCCATGTACTATGGGCTCTTCGGCGCCACCTGGGCCATCGCCGGGGCCCTCGGCCCCATCATCGGCGGCGCGTTCACGACCAGCGTCACCTGGCGCTGGTGCTTCTACCTCAACCTCCCCATCGGCGGGGTCTCCCTCGCGGCGCTCTTCTTCTTCCTCCACATCGACTCCAGCAAGACGCCCTTCCTCGACGGCCTCCGCGCCATCGACTGGGTCGGCACGCTCCTCATCATCGGCGGCACGCTCATGTTCCTCTTCGGGCTCGAGTTCGGCGGCATCAACTACCCCTGGTCCTCGCCCACCGTCATCTGCCTCATCGTCTTCGGCGTCCTCACCTGGACGCTCGCCCTCCTCTACGAGTGGAAGTTCGCCAAATACCCCGTCATCCCCACCCGCATCTTCAACAACTGGCACAACGTCACCATCCTCGTCATCTGCTTCTGCCACTCCTTCGTCTTCATCGCCGGCTCCTACTACCTCCCGCTCTACTTCCAGACCGTCCTCCTCGCCACCCCCATCCTCTCCGGCGTCTACGTCCTCCCCATGGTCCTCTCCCTCTCCGTCCTCTCCGCCGTCACCGGCATCACCATCAAAAAGACCGGCCGCTACCGCGAGCTCATCGTCGGCGGCCTCTTCTTCCTCACTCTCGGCTACGGCCTCCTCATCGACCTCAAGCCCTACGCCGACTGGCCCCGCATCGTCCTCTACCAACTCATCGGCGGCATCGGCGCCGGCCCCATCTTCCAAGCGCCCCTCGTCGCCCTCCAAGCCAACATCCACCCGGCAGACGTCGCCGCCGCAACCGCCACCTTCGGCTTCCTGCGCCAGACCTCCGCCGCCATGTCCGTCGTCCTCGGCACCGTCATCTACCAGAACGTCCTCGGCCAGCAGATGCCCCGCGTCGCGGCCGTCATCGGCCCCAAGAACACCGCCGCCATCGCCCACTCCTTCTCCGGCTCCCAGGCGCCCCTCATCCGCTCCCTGCCCAAACCCCACCAGTCCGTCATCCTCGCCGCCTTCAACTTCACCCTCTCCCGCATGTGGATCTTCTACACGGCTATCGCGGCCGCCGGCCTCATCATCAGCCTCTTCATCCGCCCCGTCGTCCTCAATAAGAACCACACGGTTGTCAGGACGGGCCTTGCGGAGCAGGAGCGTGCTAGGTTGGAGATTTTGGCGGAGCAGCGGGGTAAAAGTGAGCAGAGGAAGGATGGGGAGGTTTAAATTCTTTCTTTTCCCTCCCCTCCTTTCCCCTCCTAATAATTAATATATACCCTTTCTTTCTTTTAATTTTTTTTTTTTTTTTTTTTTTT